>JBBMEG010054484.1:0-15950 GCA_037832605.1 Cyclanthera cordifolia
ACGAGTAGGTCCATCCGAGTGGATGGACCGTGGAGGTCAGGACTCTCCGAGGAGTCGACCGAGTCCAAGTAACGTTTTGAGGCGTTGCACCCCGTGGCGTCGCCCGTTACAACGAGTAGGTCGGCCTCATTGGGTCGACCGTGGAGGTCAGGACTCTCCGAAGAGTCGACAGAGTCCATAATCAAAACTGTTACACCTCTAAAGGGTAACGGCCAGGAGTTACGCCGGTATTCATACCCGGCTTAATGGCGGACGTTTCTAAACGGCCGACCGTTACATCGCCATAAGCTAGTCACAACGGTTACAAGGCCGGCTACTATAAAAGTCAATTCATTCCTCCCTTTCAGGTGCGATTCCTAAGCTAAGTACCCTTAAGCCGTTCTTTTTGCTTTAAACTATTATCCTAATTCCGTTTGTGATTTAGGCATTGGAGGCCATGTGGCTCACACCACACCGGTGTGCCCTAAAATTCGCTTTTTTACAGGCCCTTTCGTCCTCAGCTAAACAAATTCACTGTGGATATTCGTTGACCATTTTTCGGCATCAACATAACACATCTCGCAAGATTATGGCTTCAGTTAACCGAATATCTCCAATATATTCAACACTCATACGAAAAGTAGTAGGCAATACAATGTTGACACCATAAACTTTTTGCCAATTATGAAATAAATGATGATAAGAACAAACATGACGTGCAGCTCCTTAATCAATTATACAAATGCTAGAAGATGTATTAACATGTTGAAAAGCCGAAAGAATACCTGAAGTATGTGAAATGAAGGATGAATTATTCTGTTGTTGAGAATGAAGTAATGCCATCAACTAGGAATGTTGTTCTGAATTTAAACTAGCAAAAGAAACTTGATTATGTTGTTGAATTTCCATTGAAAACAGAATTTACTAATACTTGTTTTGGATTACTTTCGCTAGAACTTTTTGGTTTTGAACGGGATTAATAACCGGGGGGGTATCCATGTAACTTGTAGCATTTATCAACCGTATGACCTCTATATCCACAATTGGAACAAATCAATCTATTGTTAAGTTTCTTTTGTTGTGGATCATAATTTTTCTTTGTATTTTCTGGTGCTAAAAGTGTAACGTGATCATTTATGCCCAAGGAGTAAAGAGTATTTGAACTTGCTGCTCCTTGGCGTTCTTCTTGTATCACTAAAGCAAACACCTTGTTGATTGATGGTATAGGATCCATCATCATAATTTGGGATCGTATATGGTTATAATATTCGTTCAGCCCCATAAGAAAAATCATAACGAACTCAGAATCAAGATGTACCAAGAATGGCTTCAATCCTCCACATGTACAGTCGTTGCTAGGTCTGAAATCACTCAAATCCTGCCATATTGTTTTTAATTTCGTAAAATAAGTCTCTATTGAATTGGTACCTTGATTTGTAGTGGCTAATTCTCTTCGAAGTTAGAAAATACGAGGCCCATTGCTTTCTTTGAATCTTTCTCTCAATTCATCCCAAATTTCTTTAGCAGTCCCAGTGTAAAAGATGCTTGCGGCGATCTCCTTCGAGACAGATTAATGATCCATGATGTAATAATATCGTTGTTGCATTTCCAGGCTGCCGCTAACCTTTCATCAAATGGTTTCTTGATTTTTCCATTCACAAATCCCTCTTTATTTATGCCTGAGAGAGCGATTGTCATAACACGTTTCCAATAAACATAGTTTTGAGCACCAAGAAGCGGTTGTGAAACCAATTCAGAAGTTGTTGCAAATGAATAGTGCAACAAATATGGGTTTAATTGGGCGTCGATAGCCGATGTGTCATTGTCGCGTTCAATTGTTGGATCCGCCATTGATGTAGGTCAGAAAAAAAAAAAACAATTGAAGAAATTTGCAGGCAAGAAGAAGAGGAAAAGAAAAAAAAATCAGAGAATTTGCTCTGATACCATATCAGATTATTGAGGGTAAAGGAGTAACTATTTATTATGTATTCATTCTCCTCTATTTGTAGAGGAAGAAACATTTACAAGAATTTGGTAAAGTGGTTGATTAACCAAAATAACAAACTAAACCCAAATGAACTGGAAGGAAAATGTTTAACTAATTTCTATTTTTAAGCAATTGCTGATATGAATATATACTTTTGTGTATTTATCATATTATCATATTATGTTCATAATTTTTATGCGTGTTGGGTTGACCAACTTATTTACCGATCATTTAAAAGTGTTCTATCTTTCACATGCATCTTTTCGTTAAATATTCTTTGTACATTGGAAAATAATTTAGTTTACTATGATGACAAAATTGGACCATGGAACTACTATTTTGAAGTATAGGAGAGTGCAAAAGTTATATTACCTTGATGAATTTGTGCCACTTTTAGATGATCGAATTTTATATATTGGTCAAAATTGTAAAACATGGTTTGTATTCAAATATGTTAGGTGATGCATTTAGGATATATATACCTTAATTGATTCTATTTTTATCATACATCAAAGGAAAGCCTATAGATATAGTTACTAAAGTAAGAATTATGAGTTAAATCTTGAAGAATATGACTTTTAATTTTATAATGTTAACTTCATGTAATATTATAAACAGGTGTGTAGTAAACTTTGCAAAGAGATGTCAAGAATTCAATGAAGAGTTAATGTACCTTCTCTCTACTTCATTCTTTACTTCATCTATTTCTTACCAATGTTCTTACTTACTTTTCTAACATAAATAAATTAAACAAAAATAATTTGTGTTGATAATAAAAACTAATAAGAAGCAAATAAAAAAAATTAAATTTAAATTTAAAAAGAAAAAGAAAGTAAATAAATTAATATTGATTCGCTATTAATTTTTATGTATAGGAATTGAACTGAAGCACTAACATTTGATTTTCTCTATATAAAAAATGTATCCGTCAAATATTAGGTTAAAATTCCGAACTAAACCAATGGATTGATTTTGTTTAATTGAAATTTATCTTTTTTTTACTATTATTATTAGTATCATCGAAGGGGGTGTTTGGGCTAGCGAGATCCAACCTGAAAGGGAAGGATTGGGCAAATTCTGGCGTTTGGGTGTCGGATTTATATAGTGGGTTAATTATCACTGCGCGTGTTCTATATATATTTTTTTTTTAATCTATCTTTTTTGGTTTCTCTGTCTCTCCCTATATACTAAATAATTTATTACGTTTAATTTTTTATTTTTTTATTTTTTTATTTTATAAAATTATATTATTTTGTATACAATACATTTGATTGTTTTGATTATTTTTTTTATTTGATCAATTATCCAACTTAATCATTTTATTGATTTACTTTTCTTAACAATCAAATTTTATTAAATTTTGAACTTAATTTAAATAATTAATGAAATGAAATAAAGTTGAAAGTTTTTTTTTTTTTTTTTTTAAGAAATGTCAACAAAGAAATGATATTTTGATAATTTGCAATTATAATATAAATGATATTAATCTTGGTAAGCAGAGGCGGATCGAGCTTCAGCAATTTGTGGGGTCAAAAATATCACATTTTAAAATATGAGGAAAAAGAACAATGTTATATGTTCATTTCCTCAAATGTCAAACGTTGGAGTTCGTGCATCTACTAAATGGATTTTTGAACTTTTAATATAATATATAATAACTTTGTAAAATTTAAATGTTCAAATAAATACTAAAGCTTTGAATATCTATAGTCTAATCTATTTTCAATTTTTTTTTTAATCAGCGGTATAATAGTATAATATTTTTATTTAAATAAATATAAATTATTTATTTCATGTCAAGTATTTGTAATATATATATATATATATATTTATTTATTTCATGTCAAGTATTTGTAACGATTTTAGAGCTTTTTGCATGGATAGTTAAATAAGTATAAAATATTAGGAATTTAGTTTTTTTTTTTTTTAAATAGCAAATATATTGAAATAATTATGAAATTATAAAATACTTAAACTGCTAAGCACAATAATATCCATAATTTAATTAATTGTAACCAAATTTTTCATCATCTATAACCCATATTTTTCGTATAACCACTTCATCCCTCACAATCTGATAGTTTTTTTTTTTTGTTTCTTTCTTCGTTGGCTATACAATATTGTGTACTTGTAGATATTTCACCAGATTAGTATTTTTAGTTCATCTATTGGCATCTGACAAGTTTGGTGTAATTGAAGATTTTAAAAATTTGGAGACCATTTTTTTAAGGAGTGGCGACAATTACAAACAAGGAGATTAGTACATACAATGTAATGCAACTTTAATATATAATATGGTTTGAAGCATAGGTATATAATACACGTTTAAATGGTAAATCCATGTGATAAGATAATTGTATATGATAATAGTATAATGTAATACGATTACAAGTAGGATGATAGTGATCATTGTCGATTAATGTAATACCATTCAAATATGGTAAATTTGATGGTATTATAATACCGATTTGATGGTATTATATATGATAATGGGTATTATGTGATAATGTACGTAAATCTTATAAAATTGTATTAGAAATAATATAACAAACAGCCTACTTTTTATGCGATAGGATAATATAATACCATATAATATTATTATAAACAAACAACAATAGAATTATAAACAAAAAATAATTATAAAATAAAGGGAACTTTGAATAGATATTGAAATAGGACAAAATTATTACATTTGTGACAGTTTCTTTAAAAAATTGCATACATATTCAAACGGGTTTTTAATGTGTATTAAAGTGTTTGTTGATGTACTACCTTTTTGTTATATATGAAAAGTTTGAATACATTTACCCACGTATTAATAATTTCTTCTCAATTATCCACATCCCCTAAAATCTCTCACCCACGATTTTTGTTTTTCTTTATTATATTTCTGACATTTGATTTTAGGGAAGAAATAAAATCAATTGCAAATCTTCGGCCGGCAAAAAATCTCTTGCCCACGATTTCTTTTTGTTTCTCTTTTCCAGCCCTGAAAAAAAACTTTGGTTTTGCATCTCTTCAGCCGTATTTTCTAGGGTTTCAGACGATATTGTTTGCGGTAAAATCGACGACCATTGACGTTTTCCTTTCTTACTATGGCGGGGTTATATGAAATCGTTCTTGGAATATCTTTTAGGGGTCTCTTTCTTTTTGTGTGCAACCATTATATTTCAAGCGATCGGAGAACATAGTCGCGAACGACCAGAGAAGATGGCCGCACACGACCAGAGAAGATGGCCACAAACGTCGGAATCTTCATCGTCGCTATCATCGAGAAGCTCCATTTTGCCGCCGCCGACTGTTGTTCAATGCTCCATCCATCAATGTTCAATGATCTTCGCTAAAATTTTTCACAGAGGATTGATGATGACGGCTGCAAAAAAAACCCTAATATTAGAGTTTGCAACATTAAGTTTCTATTATATAGAAGATGAAAAATACATATATAATACCAATACATATACACTATTATATTAATATCTTTTTTGTTACATATATAATACTGATAGTTAATATTGTATTACAATTATTGTATTATGCTATACCAACACCAATGTTAAAAATACCAATTTAATACTCTATATGTTGTAAACCACTAACATGCTAAATATAATAATACCTAGATGAGTGTCATAATAATACGTTGATTAGTATAAATACAATAGTAATACAATCCATATTTGATTGTAAACGTTATAATACATGAGCAATACCAACTAAGAGTTGCGATAACACTGGGAGAGGAACAAAGAAAAAAACTTACTCATTTGGAAAATGATAACTCCGACTACCTAACAAATTCAAAAAAAAAACATAAAAGTTTACTCAATATTAGTGATTAGACATATGTATAATAAGAGTATTATCACGAAATAGCGAAATATCTCCTGACGATTTAAAGAAGAAGCACAATCCGGACGAAGATGGAAATATTTCTGAACGTACAACTGAAATTAAAAAAAAAAAGAAATAAAGAAGATGGAGATTAAACAAAATTAAGATGAAGTTAATAGTTCTAAGAATATATAGGATAAAAAGAAGTTAATAGTTGGTGCGAAGTGTTAATAGTTGGAGTAATATAATTATTAAGATGAAGGATTGTGATAACCAAAAAAGTGAAAACGGAGAAAAAAATGCTAAGATGTGAAAATTATGGAATCACGTATGTATCGTCGTAACAAAAATGGTCATACATGGTATGTTTAATTTTTGTTACATTTTTAATAAAAATTATCAAATGGAAAGTATTAATTAATAGGAATATAATTAATGTTAGCCATAATTTTGTAGAGGGTATTTTTTGGTATTAATCAAAACTAATTACGTAAAATATGCCATTAATTTGAGATTTTACTAATTTTATAAATATGAATAAATTTGAATATTCAACCCAATTACTCATAATTTTATGGGTTGTTTATATTCATAGCCATGTGGAGAATAAATTTTACATTTCTGCTAAAAAATCAATTTAATGGCAAGCATATTCAAAACGCATTTAAAAAAACATAAAAGTACATTAGTACCCTTTAAGTAACTATCATTCACAAATACCTCCGACCTTCCATGTCACCATCGACCACGATCTTCAACGTCACCGCCGTCGAACTCTACCTCGCTCTTCACAATCGCTGTCGAACTCGCCGTTGACCGCCGTCATTGACGGTCGCCGTGGAACATGTGTCGTTCACCGCCGTTGTCGAATGTGTGTCGTTCACCGCCGTCGTCGCCGAACACGCTCTTCACTGCGCCGCCGAACGGGCTCTTCACCACCGTCGCCCAACTTGACCTTCATCGCTGGCGCCGACGAGGGATGGTAACCTCTGCAACTCAAACAGACCATTTGGAAGTTCAAAGTTGTAGGAAAAACTTGCTGACGACTATGTTTAATAAGAAAGAAATCCTAAATTGAAGGTGGTTTTATTTACAAAAATGTCATTAATGATGTATTATTTAGGTATTATATGATCATTAAGGTTTTATATATGTATTTGTATAATATTGTGTTTATTAATCCACCAATTAGTATTATATTATACTATAATAATATATTAGAAACGTCGAAAAATTTAATTATCACATATCTCAGGTGTATTACTAATATATTATAAAGTTTACAATCTAAGCTGAATTGTATGACTTTTGTATTATTATGTATAATCAACTAGGTAATATATAGCATATGTAATACAGTATCAACTATCGGTATTATAAAAGTAAACAAAAAGTATTATATAATATTATTACATAAGTATTGGTATTATCAATGTATTTTTTTATCTTCTACATCTAAGAAACTTATGGTTTTAGGGCCGCCATCATCATAATCTGGGAGAAATTTTAGGAGCAAATCAAGGAGATTGAGCTTCCCGACGATTGGCGGCGGCGATTGAGCTTCCCGACGACCGGCGGCCGCCCATATTTTCCGGCGGTTCGAGGCCATCTTCTCCGGCGGTTTGCGGTCATATTTTCCGGCCGTTCGAGGCCATATCTTTCGGCCGTTCGCGTCCATCTTCTCGTTTACGTTAGTGGTCATCTTCTCCGGCCGTTCGCGGCCTTCTTCTCCAGCCGATCGCAACAATCTTCTACGGTTGTGGCGGTCATCTTCTCCGATTTGTGCGTTCGGAAGAAAAAAAAAATATTTAGGGCTTAAGGTTTAAGAAAGTGGCATTATTAAAAATATAAAAATCTATTTGATTACCTTTGCAATTAAAATCAATTTGGGATGAATATGTAATAATATAATCAAATTGAATATTCATGTTAAATACCATAATTTTATAGAACTTATTCAATAAGAGTAGTTATTATATATTTTTAAATACAAAAAAATGAAAAAGAAAAATATTTTTGTCAATAACAACACCAATTTTTATTTTTGTATAGACAAAATTGGGATGTCTTAAGTTTGAATCTATCTTAATTATTGTCAAATAATAAAAACATATTTTTAAATATAAAATTTTTAAATAAGAAAAATAAAATCATGTTTATAAAAACATATAAATTATATATAAACAAATAAAAATACCTGAAAAAAATACAAATATATAAATAGATTTATATGTAACCAAAAGAATAAATAAGCAAATTAAGTAAAATAAATACAAAGAAAAACTAAAAACTAAAAACTGTATTTATAAAAATAAATAAACATGATAAATAAAAGAACGGTAGTTTATATCCATAGCCATGTAGAAAATAATTTTTACATTTCTGCCAAAAAACCAATTTTATTGCAAGCATATTCAATCTGCAATTTTCGGCATTTAATAGTACATAGAATTTTACATAAATACCCCTTGAGCTTATTTTCAATTTCCTACCATTAAAGACATTTTAAAAACCACAAAAATACTTTCCATAAAATGGTAGAAACTACCATACACGTTGCACATCTCGCACGATTTCCCCTCTTCACGCGTAGTAGGGTATTTAATTCAACCGATTCTGTACATCGAGGAAAGCAGAAGCAGTAGACGAAAATTCAGACGATTTTTCTCCAACGTCTCGTCTTCTTCAGTAGATTCTATCGGCGATTTTCAGTTGCTCTCGGGAGGAAAACTATATTTTTCTACTCATATAAAGGTATTTTTTGGTTTCATCTAGAGATAGGGCACCGACGAGTTCTGTTCGGTTTATACGGAAAATAGGGTTTCGTTGTTGAATAGTGTAGAAAGGTAAGTTATTTTGTCCGAAAATGATTGTTGTCTTTGATGGATAAATTTATATTGTCAATGTATTCCCGATGTATTTATAAAGTATGTGTTGCGAAAGTGTCTATTTGACATTTGAGCGCACAAAGGCTAGAGTGTAGAGTAGATTACACTGGTAGAAAGAAAAAATATGAAGTTATCATTATTGATCAGGTATAGTTTAATGCAACAGTATTGGTTATGTAGTATTATGGTATTATTAATTATAATGTCTTTCAAAGTAGTCGCATAAATTTACTGTATTGATTAATGCAAACATTATTGATTAATGCAACAGTATTGATTAGGTAGTATTATGGTATTATGAAAAAGACAAAGGAAGCATATAAAATTTAATGAATATTAGAAAGAAGACATACGTATAAATAGGGTATTATTGCCAAAAAACTAACATAACAAGATAACAAATAAATTTACTGAATATTCATGACGAACGGAACAAAAAGTAATCGCAGACGGTTTAGGTAACGAACGTAGTCAATATGAAACGCAGACGGTTCAGATAACGAAAATAAAAAGAAGTAACGAAAAATATTCTCATAATACAACATTTATTATTGTATAATAAAGGTATTATCAACAGAATTTTACACATTACCTATAAATGTCCACGAAACCAAAAGAATATAGATTTTGAAAGGTTTAGACAGCTAAACAAAAAACACATAAAGAAGAAAAAAGATTGAGGTTTTGGTTCAAATCAAATTAAAAGAAAATTAGGGATTGATCTTGAAAAGGAAAAAATTTCACATAAGGAAAAAATAAATGTAATAAAAACAACATTCAATGAAAAAATAAAATAAAATTAGATTAGAATTTCGAAAATTATAAAATCAAAAAATACCATATAAGGTAATCAAGGGCAAAATCGTGATTGGAATTAAATTCATTTATGTATAAAAATCCATTTGAATATCCTTGCAATTAAATCAATTTGAGATAAAAATGTAAAAATTATTCCCGACTTGAATATTCATACTAAATACTCATAAAAAAATAAAATTGAAATAATCACTTACATTAACTAAAATATTTTTAATGAAATTGTAATTTAAAAAATTAAAAATAATATTTTGTAAAAATATATACACATTTTGAAATAATAAAAAAAAGTGCATCGTTAGTATAAGTAGTACAGACCAATTGTTTTAAGCCGTTCTTAACCATGTGACTATATCTCCCAAGATCTCCTCTCATACGGATATGGACTCGATTCATTCATGTATACCTCCTAACCGCGGGCGTCACATGAGTGTAGTGGTAACATTTATGTTTTGATTGTTATGACTATATGGCATTATATTAAGTATTGCATGTCTTGTCGCTTGGTTATCAGTTGGTTAGTATGTTGTACTCCTTTAGGACAGTTCTTACTAGGTATTTTACAATACTCACCCTTTTTCTAAAACAACTTTTCAGGTGCGAGACCACACTAGATGGCGAAATGAGGAGGGTAGAGATAGACCATGAACTTGGCCTGCTTGAGTTTGTTTTTCTTTTAATTTTCGCATTTCTTTTATGAACCATGTCATTTAATTTTCTTGCAAACAAAATTTGTTGATAGAAATCCTGAGCTGTTTTAGATTTTGCTTATTTCACTATGGATGTAAACGTTTTGAAAGTTTAATTCTGTTTCCTTAGATGCATGAACTTAGGAAGGATTTTAACCGTGGGTGTATTTTATAAACAAACTTTTAAGTTGTGCATGAGTAAAGACACGGTTTAAGACTCATTTGAGCCGGGTCTTTACAAGATTCTCTCTCTCTTTCTTTCGATTAGAGAGAATTCTCTCTAGGCTCGAAGATTTCCTTCTTGAAGGAACATCGGAGAGCGATCTTGGGCACTCTCGAGTGCATTCTAAGGGCATAGCCGCCACCAATTCAGAAAGAGGGCATGGTCGTTCAAGGGCTCTTCTGCAAGCAAGGTGTTTAGAGCCATGTTGAGGCCAGAAGAAGGTAGAAGCGAGGGCCATTTGGTGTTTGCTAGATGATCACAAAGGTGTTTGGCTTCAATTTGAAGCATGGGTTTTGATGCAAATTTTTAGAGAAAAATTGTTTGGAAGCTTTCTTCCTGTCAAGGGCTGAGCTGAATGTTTTTTTTAGGTGGAGAAAGGAGGTAGAGGACAGGGAGATTTTCCCTTTTGACCGAGTTAAGGATCGGGGAAGAGATTCTAAGGAAGAAGGTGATCGCAAAGTATGGAGCTTCAATATTTTCCAGCGGTCATTGGTAGGGGTTCGAAGCTCCACCTGAACGAGGGTCTGTTCATTTGGGTGTGGCAGTTTGTGGGTGAGGCTCGAGGAAGTTAGTTTGAAGACGCAAGGGGAAAATGGTCAAATTTTGAACAGAGGGCTAAAGGCTGTGAAATAGACAAATGGGCTACAGGCTAGGGAAGTCCTTTTTTTGGTGAGAATAACTGTCCATTTTTTCAACTTTTGTTTACTTTGCAGTTAGCTTGGTCATGTCTGGTTTATGTTTCAGGCTTCCAACTTGGTTAGTCCAATAACTTCCCTTTTCTGGTTAAATACCATTTTATTTTGGTTTGACTTTAATCTTTTTTCAAGGTTTGTGTTTAATTGTAAGATGGGTTAGTTCATAGGTTTAATGTATCTGTTAGTTCTGGTTCCTATGAGTTTCGATGTTGTTACATGTTAGCTTTTCTCGGTTCTCTTGGAGGTTGTTTGATGCATCAGTTGAAGACAAAAAGTCTAAATCAGAATAGCCAATCACTAAAGTCTAAATCACAATAAATTCTTAACTTACATTTAATATTTTATTGAAACTCTTATTCAGTTTATGTTTTCTCATCTAGTTTGTGCACATACATATTTATTATTAAGAAAATAGATAAAAATAGGATTTATTCACTAAAGTATGTTGGTTATGTTGAGAAACACGAGGCATTGTGATATATGGAAGATAACACTTGCATTTAGAGGACTTGTCGTCATAATTCATGTGTTTTGTTTTTCATTACGACATTTGATAAGGTGTTTATAGGCTAAGTGGGAGAATGTTGGATTTATTTTTAATTAATTTATTTTTCAATAAATTCTCCCCATGTATTATGCCAATGATCTGAAGTAACCACCTACTTGTCACTCTTGCTATAACCACCTTGTTTTATATATTTCTTTTATTGTTATTCATGGTAGAGATGACTTAAAGAAAATATACAGAGAAACATAAAACTATAGAGAGTTTTACAAAGAACTCTTCTATGTTTTCTTTTTAAGTTTTTGTTCTCTATGCCTACTTTTTCATTGAGAAAACCACACAGTTTGAGTTAGGAAGATAGAGGATGTAGAAGAACCAAGAACTCTATTGTCATTGGTGTTTGTTGATGTCATTTGTGTTGCAGTTTGAGGTGATTATTGGTTTTTCATCTCGGTTATCAAAATAATGGCTGGTGGTATGCTTATTTATTATTTTCGCTTCCGCTATAGATGATTAATTTTAATCACATTTAGACATATTTTGTAAATTGTTAAACATTAAGAACACAAATAAACATTCAAAGACCGAAAGGGATTTAGAGGTATCACGATGACTTACTCAAACTAAGCTACTAGCCTAGAAACCAACCGATTATAGGCTATATAACATGACCACAAACTAACCCGAGCTCGAACTTGGAGAGTAAGCATTCGACACCTACTTGCTAGTCTTGGTTGGATAAACCTCCGAAGCCGAACCCATAACTAACGTCAATTCCTTGCTGAAACTAAGTAGAATACAAGCAACACAGACTCTTGACCAACCCTTCAATCAAACCTGGCTGGCCAACACTTCAATGCCCACACATAACTCACCAAGCTCTCTCAAGAATTTTGTCAAACACCTTCCTTACAAGACCAAAACCACCAAAATCTAGTTCAAAAATCCACCTTAGACTCCAAAAGAAAAGCAACAACAATACACACGAGCACTTAAGGTGGAATTCGACGCTACAACTCGAACAATCAATACTTTGGCCTGAACCTAACAACAAAACAAGCCAATCCAAGATATATTAACCAAACTCTCAACCAGCAGCACCAATTTTTGTCAAGCTTGAATTCAACAGAAATCCATAACGATTGGCTCAAAACTTGATTAACTATGCACTCTCTCGTTGCACCACAAACAAATGACAACAAAACCAGATGGCGAATTGACGAGCCCAACCATCAAACGTAAAATCCCAAAAGAAAATAGCTTTGAGAATTTATTGACAGCAGCCAAAACTCAAAACCTCAAAACTCGCATCCTTAGCCGCGACACAAAATAAGAAGATGACGTTACCGACGAGGATTACTTAGTGAACAAATTCCACAAACGAGCATTATGGGGAAGGAACGATCTTGCAGAAGGAAAATAAGAAAGCCCTGGCGAAGAAGAAATGGTTCAGCCAGGAAACTCAACGGCGACGAAGAACTCGATCAACCGAGCACTCTAGGTTTCTGGATTTGATGAAGACTCACACAAAAAAATCAACCAAGATAGAAGCTTGGTCCGAAAGGCAAGGAATTAGGATGAATCAAGCGAAGAGAAGAACAAAATTGCAACGGTGAAGATGAATTCAAAGGAATCACAAGAGAGGTCAACAACTTAGTGGTTCGCGACTACATCGAAGGGGAAGAACACCACGATTAGAATGGGTTAGACTTAAGGTTTTAAAAGCCTTAATTACAAATTAGTCCCTCTAATTTCTTTAGCTTCTAAATTGAACCCTATGTAAACAACTTTTAAATTCCCTTTTTAAATTAACCCCTAAGTGTTAATTTAATAATATGAAGTCCACCACCCTGCCAAACTTTAAGTACAATTATTTAAAACCAAAATAATAATCAATTTACATTGGTCTTCACAAACTCAAAGATTTTCAAATAGAATACCTTTTGATCGAGTTGTAGAGGTGGTTCATCACAATACTCCCCTCTTTAAAAGGCTTTCGTTCTCGAAGGCTGATTTCAACTCGAACAACTCTAGAAATTTGGAATATACATCGTACTTGCATTCCCAAGTTGACACTTCACTTTCTTAGACTTTCCAAGGAACCTCCATTGAGTTAACTTTTTGACTGAACAAAACACTTCAATCGTACTCAACAATTTCATGTAACACCCGAGTTTGCAAATGGTACATGAATAAACCGAGTTCACATATGAATAAAAGGAACCCTTGAGATAAAAAGGCTTAAAAGAATTGATTTATACTACCTATACCAACAAGGTGCATCTTTCTTTTAGTGACTCAATCATAGGGAACTTCATAGTTAAGCGTGCTTAGCTTGGAGTAGACATTGGTTGGGTGACATCCTAGGGATTTTCCTAGGATGCATGTGAGTGAAAGACAAACCAGGTTGAAATGACTCGTGTTGGTATGTGGGGATAGTTTTCATACTTGATAAGTTAGGCTTTGAATGCTATTATTAAACTACTTGAATCAAATCTAAAAATTTTATAATAGATTAATAATTAAAAATTAGTTTCATTGATAAATGATTATTTATTATTATTTAGTGTATAAATTTATATTAAAAAATCAGAAATTAAAACTATGTGAATACTACTATGTATTTCGATTACAACTTCTTGAATGAAATAAAGTTTAAAATAAATTTAAGTTTCATATAAATAATAAATAAAATAAAAATAAACTTTGAAAATATTATTTTATAAATAAAAAAACACATAATTAATGTCACTTTGTTTCGAACCGGCGTTAGCCAAACCCTCCCCAAAAGATACGGTACACGTTGGGTGTTTCAAGAGTTTCTATTATTTTTCGAGGCAATGAAAGTAGAAAGGGCAAGAAGTTTGAGCAATTAATTTAGTCAACGAAGCAAAGTCTTTAACTTGTTAGAAAAAGTCTCCGTTGGATTGTTCGAACACGTCCGCAAAACAAATTGACTCCGACGCGCTCGCGGAAAATTCAAGTTGGAATGCGTCCCAACTATAAACCCCAAACACCTTCCTTTACAAGCCACTCAGTCAATGGAGCTGTTCGGCAAAGCGAAGGCCGTTAAACTCCGAGCCCACAACGACAAGTACCTAGCCGCCGACGACGACAAGCACACCATCCGCCAGAGCCGCAACCGCTCCTCGAAGACCATATGGCTGGTCGAGCCGGTGGAGGAGAACCCCAAAGCCATCCGCCTCAGGAGTCTGAACGGAGGGCAGTACCTGAGCGCGTCAGACCTGCCGTTCCTGCTGGGGATGACAGGTAACAAGCTGGTGCAGGTGCCTCCGGAGAAGTCCTCGGAACAGATGGCGCAGTGGGAGCCGGTTCGCGAAGGGTTCCAGGTGAAGATGAGAAGCTGGTGCGGCACGTTTCTAAGGGCCAACGGGGGAACGCCGCCGTGGAGGAACTCGGTCACTCACGACCAGCCTCACACCTCCGCCACCGGGAAGTGGATTTTGTGGGAGATTCAGACGGTGGATCTGGACGGCTTCAACCATTTGGACTCTTTGCCCAGCTTTGCGTCGGATCAGGAGTTTGGCTCCGAACCCGGTACGCCCTTGACTGCCCCTGCTCACGCCTCTTCTGCAACGCCGGTAAATTTCATATTTTAACTTCATTTAAATTATTTTTTTAATTTATAACAATAACTTATTTTATTCATAATGGACTTAACAATTAATTAACATAATAATATATTACATCTATTTTACTTCTTATTATCAGCTAGTATTAAATAGTTGCATTTCTTTTTTTTTTTTTTAATGTATTAAATAATTGCATAGCATATTCTTCTAAAATCTAGCCTTAGTTCCTCTAACTTTTTTTTTATTTTTTCAAGCAAGTTATATAGTGTTTTTCAATCAGTATATTAATCGTATTTGAAATAAGAAAATGTTTATCAATTACCATTTAGTTAATTCAATTTATTTTATTTTCGTTCTCCATTCCTTATTGCTCTCTATTTTTTTAGTTTTACCATATTTTTAAATTTTATGCTGAGTTAGTTTATTATTTTTATTAAATGATTTTTTATAATTATTTTTATTAAAATGAATTTTTATAATTATTTTTTTAAAATCTCATTAGAATAAAATATTATTTCGATGTTTTCTTCTAAATAATTGAAAATAACTTTCATTTCTAAACACTCAAGGGGCTGTTTGTGCTGTAGTTTTGTGGAGTATTTAACGCCGTTCTTTTAAAAAAAAATTGTTTTTTTTTTGTTTTTTTTTTTGAAAAATCTGAAAACAATAATTTTTTTTATTGTAAACTTAGATTTTTAAACTCTTTTTATCATTATTTTTTTTTATGTATAGTTTTATGTA
>JBBMEG010054526.1:1072-15945 GCA_037832605.1 Cyclanthera cordifolia
CCCCCCCCCCCCCCCCCCCCCCCCCCCCCCCCCCCCCCCCCCCCCCCCCCCCCCCCCCCCCCCCTCCCCCAACAAAGTACTTAATAATTAATAGCACAGACCTGCAAAATCAAAATCAAAACTTCATGCTATATCAAAACAATATAGATTAATCTTAAGAATTTACTTACAATATCCAGTCAAAGCCATGGCTTCTGAAGTCGAACATGTATAATTCAAATCATCAGCGCCCAATTACGAAGAATACCCATTACCCACACAGACAAGCCGAGTTTATCGAATCGCATAAATTAGTGTACGAGCAATGTACACCGGTGGAAAACGAATGCAAACGAGAGGGAACAATCCAAACTTAGAACTATCATGCCAAATTGTTGTTCTCATTATAGGCACGTAGGTAATGTTATTCCATGGCAAACAAAAGCCAGCACCAAGTAAGCAATCACTAGAAGGAGGAGTATCAGCATCACCCTGCAAGATTAAAGGCTTTTATTTCATAGGTAGGAATTATAATATCATCGTCTTCAAACCCGGTTACCGAGATTTTTTGTAAGTGTAATTTCTTTAGATTGGAAACCATATTTCTAGGGGATGTTTAGATTGAGATGCTAAGAGTACTTAGAATGATTTATTTTGAGTATTTAGAAGTAATGATTAGTAATAATTGCAGTCAAAAACTTGCTTGGATGTAGTTTTTAAGAAGATTTGGAATGAGGATTTATTTTGAGTATTTAGAAATAATGATTGTTGTAAAAAACTATTTTGGATGTAGTTTTTTTTTTTGAGTATTAAGTAAGTACTAGTTTGGAAATCTCAATCCAAACATCCCTAAAAGTCTCCTTGGTTTCTTTTTTGGGCTGTTTTAACCCTTGTTTTTTTCTTTTGGTATTCCTGAGTGTTCAAGACAACTTACATACACCTTAACTATTCTCGCGGGATATATAGTCAAATCTATATTTATATGTCAAGAAAATTCGTAGGAAATTAAATTCACAACTTTTTGACTTCTTAATATCCTTTTGACTATTAGTCTACCCATGTTGATTTCTTTATGCCCTATTTTGGTTCTTATGAAAGTGTGATTTCTTCATAAACAGAATAAATAAACAATCGTTGGCTATTTGGTAAAGACAAACATAGTTTACGTAACTAAATTTTCGACCAAAATGCAGAAACAATCTTACGCCAGAGTTAGTACTGATGGAAATAGTCATCTTTATAAGAGGAAGAAACATACATGAGCTTCACGTTTTTCCACCATACGGTGTTCCTGAAACGCCGAGCCTGCTTTCTAAATCGCATGGTGTTTCCTTGCATATTAGCAGTTTTATCCACAAGCAGCTCCAAGCGATCACCTCTCTCTAAGACTTTGTCAATATTCTCTATCATGACATTTCGGACCTGTAAAACATAATGACTATTAATTGTAACATGCGCTTGTTGCATAACTAAAAAGTGAAAAATTATTTGATGCAGTCCAAAATAGACATTTTTCTATATATTAGAAAGCTGAGGCTTCGTTTCTAATATTCTCTTGAACAACTTTTTTTTTTAATTCTGCTGGTGTCTGGACCAGCTTATACACACTTCAACTATTCTCACGAGACATACCACCTAACCCTACAACATTAAAATGTCAAAGTAACAAAATATTTCCAAGGTACCTACCACCATGATGGTTATCTTGAACAACTTTCATAATACTTATTTGAATATTTTCCTCCCAATAACATATCGTTAGAATTATGCTAAATCACCAATCAACCTATAAGGTAAATTTAATTATATTAACTAACACCCCCTCTCACTTGTAGACTTAGAAATTTTAGAAATGTCATACAAGAAGAATTAATTTTAAATGAGGAGGAAAACAACATGACAAGGATTCGAACTCAAAACTTCTACTCTGATATCATGTTGAATTATGTTAAATCACCAATCAACCTAAAAGCTTAAGCTGGTAGGTTGGAGTAAATTTAATTATACCAACTAACATGATTGCTACTTTTTTTTATCCAGATTAAATTTGTTTACTTATATGATATTATGCGGCTATGCCAAGTCTGGTAAGAAACACTTTATCATATGATATATCTGAGTCTGTTACATAGTAGCAGAATACTAATGATGGGATAGGACATCAGAATAAGGTTTTAAAGTGTCACTGTCACACCCAAATAGAAACTAATAGAAGCGGAAGAAACGAAACAAGCTTTCTAACAACAGTCTGCATAATTGAATATGACCCACCGTGACTTCTATCCACCCAGATTAAAAATATGAAGACGAGTGCCAGTGTCACTACATTAAATCCTAGAGTAGGAAGAGTTGAGCAAATGAATTGCAGCTTGTTATCTAGGCACTGCACGAGAGTACATAAATGATACTTTTAAATATTTCTATAATTACCTGACTCATTTCACCTTTCAGCCGGTTGATCCGATCTGCATTTGGGTCATTGGAGTAGTATTCTAATTGCTGACTCAAAACTCTAGAGAATTCATCATTCATGCCATAAGCATTGGCTGAATGAACTGCACGGCCATATGTCCTTACAAATCTCTGATGAATATCTTCAAGGAATGCAAAAGGAATCCTCCCTGAATAATATAAGTTGTCATTGTCCGTACAAAATAAGAACTCTTGACTTAATTTTACTGATTTTTTAATAAGAAACATTTCATTACTAAATGAAAAATGAGAAAAACTTCAAGCGCCAAAGGTAAAATTTTACAAAAACTCCTGAAGGATCCCGAAGGAGATGAGAACCAAAACAACAAAAACAACCCTAAAGTAAAAAGAAGGGTTTGAACCAGAACAACAAAAACAACCCAAAAGTGAATGAGTTGAGTTCCAAAGATGACTGCAGAGAGAGTATTAGATCTCCGAACAATAACATAGATTATTGGCTTCATTTGTCAATGGGACAAGCTGATTAAGATTGATAAACATTTTAGTAATTCCACATGCCGGTAAATTTTAATAGAAAGCAGCAAGAATCGTTGCTCTAAACATAGCATTCATGTTCAATATGCAATCCATAAAAATGCCATCAAAACTCCATAGATACTGTCTCTTGGGCGAGAATTCACTAATACCAAGAAACAACTGCAAATAATTAACAATGAACAATCCATGATAGACACGTATCTACATATTAGTTTCTTACAAAGTTTCTTGGCATCAAAATATTGAAAGATCCGACTGGTTGACCAATGAGAACAGTTGAGCAAGCTAAAGGTAGCCCAAAAGACTTCAAATATCAAAAAAGAAAAATAGACCGAGCAAATCAACAGATTTCTTCAAGAACAACGTATGATCTATGAAATAAATATCCTAAAAGCTAAATTATTGTTTCCTGGGGAAAACATCCTTAAAGCTAAACATAGCAACGAACATCTGCCTACTCCCCATCTTCAGACTAGAAGATTGTACTCTCACTCGCCCTTCACTTATATAATTCAATAGTTATGATGTACAGTGCAACTAAATGATCCGGCAACACAGCGATAAATAATCAGCATTAGTATTAGCATAAGCCATCCAACACAAAAATTATCCAATAATTCGCACTAGACTGCTAAATTGCCGAACGAACGCATCAGTATAAAAAAATAAAAAAGGTAAAGAAACCCAATCCTTGATAACAAGACTAAAAATGAAAAATTCATGTGAACAGAGAGAATGATACTCACTTCCAGCAGTTTCATCGGCCATACAGAGCACCGTAAGGCCATCGGTACGCTTGACGTGAAAGATATACCGATCCTGCGAGTATGAAACATGAGAATCATCGTTTCCAGGAATTTTATCAAGTATTTGGCGAGAAATCGAGCTTGCATTCGTCGGAGTAGCAGAAAATTCAGCCAAAACCACAGATCCCCTCGCCACAAGTGCATAAATTATCGCCATGAGAGTGTAGATAGAATCGATCGAATTCCGATACGATCGAGTGCAAAGATCAGGCCGATGAAAGGAGCTGAAGCCGCTGCTACGCGCTGGAAGATCGGGATCTTGAATCTCTCAGCTTGAAACTCAGGCGTTGAAGATTATCGGAGAGAGAGAAAGAGAACAATTGAAATTAGGTTTTTAAAAATCAGGAGTCCAGCACAGCGGGAATTAGCTAAAAAGTTGATTGCAATAATTTCAATTTCACCTTTTTCCAATTATTATTATTATTATTATTTTATTTTATTTTTAGATTATAACCATCCGGGGAGACTCAAAGTTCAATTAGTGGTCTCGTCCTCATTAAATGTAGAATCAATTATTATTATAATTTTTCTTCCATGCCTCCCAAGGAGAAGGTAAGGATAGAATATGCACACAATCGAAAACTCGAAAGTGACCAATTGTGGGTTTAGCATCACAATCAATTTCTCTCTTCCATCGGTATTACTTTCTCGGCATGGGATATCTCGCTCCACCTCTGAACTCCGCCTAACCCAAACAAAGTATACCAAAAATTGGAATTATTAGCTCGTCGAGGCTGCCCTGGTCTGATGAGGATGACAACATTGATATGATATTGTCCACTTTGGGCATACACCCGCATTGCTTTGTCTTTGGTTTCACCCAAAAGGTCTCAGATCAATGGAGATGTTTATCATCACTTATATATCCATGATCCTCTCCTCTTCTAACCAATGTGTGATACTTTGTTGACATCCTAACATGGTCTTAAGCCTTGGCTTGGGCTAGGCAAGAACTATGTTGGCAAATGTACAGTATTTGGCTTTTACGATCATTGCTGCAGAAAGAATGGTAAATGACATGGAAAAACCTACTCAAAAAGGGAAACTTCTTCGAGGCAACATCATCCCTCAAAAGAATGTATTTTTAATTTGTAAGGATCCGACCCTACGTGGAGTCAATCCCGGGCCTTAACCTCTTATGCATGATCAAACTTACACCTTATCTAAAACGTGCTAATTTTAATCACAAACTTTATTCAAAATAAATGATAGTTCCACAGTAGCTGAATTAAAAGAAACATCGGATATCCTTTTTAAAACAAATAAATGATTTAACCAAAATCAAACCTAACATACCTCTACGATAAATAGTTCATGAAACTAACATAAATGCAAATAAACGTTCAATAATAATTTAACAGACTCAATAACATTGCCCATTGTCACGTCAGCTCCAGCTCAACCACCATAATCCGTCTTTTGTGTACTTGGCCACAATGAAAAATGGCGAGTTCGCAAAAACTCAGCTAGGGAACCCAGTACGGGATCCACAAAACATGTCAGTGAAAATAATAGCATGAATAGAGTGTTATCTCAAACATAAAACACAAATCTCTTGGTAACCGATGCTAGTGTGAAGGCAACTCGACGAACCGAAGCAACTGGTTGCCGCTAGACTTCGAACACTCACGCGAAGAGGTAGTACAAGCACCCTCCGCAGTGGGATATTGCCCACACCCCTACTCCTAAACATGGCCCCTAGGAAGCGACGAGCGAACTCTAGGTAGCTATAGCTAACCGGGTTGCCACCCAATCCTAACACTATCGCGATGAAATATCGTGCCCTCGCCTTACACTCAACAATTCCTCTATCTGAGACTAACAACTAAAGCCGGAGCTCGTGCTCTATACTCGAAATCTCACATAAGAGGTTCACAAGCTATCACATGCTAATTTAACTCTCGAAATCTCACCAATCAAAGTCACACACCAAACACATACTCGAGAATCATCAGGTGTCACAAAACATATACTCAATACAATAAAATCAAAGACATGCTCAAATAGCACCTCAATGAAACCATACTGGGGAAACAGTCCCCTACCTTTGCTTAAAGCTGCTCGAACAGCCATTGAAACACGAACCCGGATCCCCTGAAGAATCATCATCTAAAAGTGCCCACACATGACAAATGGGCGAGAGTTTGGACCTAAAATTATGAAAAACGGACTCGGGGCATAAGGTTTACCTCATGGGTGAAAATTAAAATTTTTCGGTCACCCACGACGGTGGCGCGTGATCTCAATTGCGGGCGAGTGAACAGCAGACGACGACGCAGGACAGGCTTGGGTTGCACACGCAGGCTCGGATTGGTGCTGGCAAGACTCGACAAATCTGCAAAGTTCGGGAGTTCGACGCCCACTCCAAAGCTACGAAGGATCTGGCGCTGATTGGCTGACAAAAAGGCAGGCGACGGTTGGTTCAGACGACGTCGGCTGGAGATTGGTGGACACGGAGGCGATCGACGATTGGCTGATGTGGCCGCTTTGACGCAACCTGACTCGTCAATGATTGACCCTCCTCGGTTGCAGGGTCGAATCCGTTGACGACACTTGGCACTACAAGACTGGCGTTACTGCTCTCAATGATTGTCGTCTGATTGCATAATGATTGGGTTCAATAATGACCTAATCATTAGGTATTTATAACTTTCGTCTTTTCCTTATTTTGTCATCTAATACAAAAATTACAATTTTGCCCCAAACTCCAAAATTACCAATTTGACCCCCTTTTTCCACTTTTCCTCTATAACCCAACAGGAAAATCCGTCCAACACCTCAAAATACTTTATTTTTCAAAAAAAAAAGAAGCTATTTCTAACTTAATCCTATTTAATTTACAAGACCAGTAAGGGCAAAATCTTAGGGTTGTTACATAATTAATTGAAATATTTGCTTCATAATTATTAATTTAAATATTTTTAAAATTTTCAATAAGAAAACAAAATTGCCTCCTGGTGGCTTATAGTCTTGAACCTAAGATATTGAGGGAGCATACATTTAAAGCCCAAACGTTCAACCAATTGCGCCATCTCTTGGGGACAACAAATAATCTAACCTAATGAGCCAATGAACCTATCAATATTAAAGTCAACTAACATTAATCTTATATAATCTAATACATTAGACGTATCATAAGCACTCTAACATGTGGGACGGGGACGGAAAGGTCATTCCCAGGCCTCTCCTGCGAGAATAGTTTCGGTGCCTCCTAGTTCCTAAAAGGATAACGCGGTCATTTCAAAAGAAATCTCGAATAGCAAAATTCAATGAGGATTTTTCATCTATAGCAAAAAAAAAAAAAAAAAAAAAAAGAAAAGAAAAGAAAAAAAGAAATCATGTACAATAGAATTCTAAAAGTATTTGATACCTAGAAAAAAAAATGAAGCATTTTTTTAAAATAACCAAAATATTCTCTCCTCAATCAGTTCAACTAATAGTCAATAGTTTGAGTGATATACTTAATTAGTTTGTTCATAGATTCAATAAGTAGTTTAGTTAACAGACTTCGATCTTTAGTTTAGTTCACCAACAATCTTCAATTTGTGTGCTAAAAAAAAAAAAAAAAGTAAGATCAAATTTGTTGGATAAGACTTTAATTTTTTTATAAAAAATGCTATAATTAAAATAAGTAAATGAAAAATTTATGCGTAGTCACATTCTATTAGGAGTACAATTTCGAGTCACTTTTAGAAAATGAAAAGCAGGGCTATTTGTTTATAATGCTATTTTCCCATATTGTCGAATTAGTTCGAGACGACGACAATTCGGTCTTTGCTTCTCACACACTCTCTCTCTAGATTTCTCTCTCCTCACAGATACAGACGAAACCCAGAAAAGCTAAAGCTCAGAGCAATTCCCAATTCACTCACTGCACGCGGCTTAGGTTGCTAAGATTTTCTCTTTTGCTGGCGTGAAATTCTAGTCCCATCTGTTCATGGTCAGATTTTTCACCTCTCGCTTTGGTTTTTTCGATTCGATCCGATGGGGAAAAAAACGCCGCTGATTGCTCTGGAACTCGGGCTGGAGGTCGTTCATCGAATGGTGAATTGCATTCGGTTGCGTTGACGATTAGGAAGACGATCTGGTAGAATTTGTGTTTCTGATCCTGATCATTGTCTACAGTTTGTCGCAATTTTAGGAAGAAGTTGAAATATGATGCAGAAACGAAGTCCGCCCAAGCATAGACACGATGGAACCTCCCCGTTGCCTCTTGGAATGGACTGGAGCCCTCCCCCTCGAAAATGGGTTGGTGTTTGATTTATTTGCTTAGAATTTGATTATGAGAGCTCTTTATATGTTGCTCTGTTTTCATTTGGAATTTTCTTTGTGGATTGATCAAATAGATTTCACTGGCTTTATCAAATTTACTTGTACGGCTAATGGGATTTTGAGTTATCTCTAATGTTAGTTTTCAACCTCTCGTTGATTTTTTTTTATTATATCCTTGAAATCCACTTTGAAGTGTAGTTCAAACATAGCATATTTACTTTAGGTTACTTCTGATGAGTTTCATTGTTCTCAGTGTATCAGTGGCCTTTTTTTGTACACCATGAACGAACTGGACTGGAGTTTATGAGTGATACTTAGGTTGCAATGTTTCCTACTGCGATTATCATATAAAAAAATGCTTGAAGGTTTTGGCATCTTGTATTGGAAACGGCTAATTATACATATATAGAGAGAGTGTGTATGTGTTAGCTTACACTATTCTCACGAGAAAGATTTTGACCCTGCAACATTTGGCCGTCAAGGAAACCTCATTGTTAGATGACTATTATGGATCGAACCCATAACTTCTTGAATTTTCAAGGTATTTCCTGACCTCTAGGTCAACCCATGATAGTTTGGATATGACTGATTTTTGAAATTTCAGCTAGGAAGTTATCTCATTTTAAGGGATGTTTGTATAAGGAAAGTGTAAGACCACCAATATGGCAAACCTATGTGGACAAGGGAAACACAGTTATGGAAGAGAAAATGTGTGAATCGGATGAAGCAGAATCAAAAGAAAGGGAAATTGTTGAAATAGAAGATGACGAGGATGAAGAAGGGAAGAAGGAAGAGGACAAGAATGAAAAGGAGAAGGGCCCACCGAAGATCATCACGTACACCCGACGCGGAAAGAGAGACAATTGGGACAGTGGTCCCAGCGGTACGGGAGGACAAGGTGGTGGGGAGTAAAGGAGAGTTGGTCCCCTTTTTTGGAAGCCAGATCGCAAGGAGTATTAATAGGGGAAAAGTAATCTTTTGTAAGGGGAAAAAAAGAATTAAGAAGGTTAGGCTAGGAGAGACACCAGCCCTCTCGAATGGCTGGGTAGTAGTAGTCGAAACTCCTACGTCCATTTTGTTCTTGTTCTTAGTTCTTGACTCTGTAAACATTCTCCTACTAAATAAGATTCTGGCAAGTATTATTGATCTGAGTGTTATATTTCTATTCTTGTAGTCGTGTGGACTGTGTGTTCTTGTTGCAGGTTGATCGATACCTGACAGAAAGTAAGGACTTGTGGCTTAACTCTATGTTTTTATTAATGTTGGGTGGTGATATGATCCATATACCCTACCTTAGAGTATTATTAGTTTACTCTAATTACCTAATAGAGTTAGTTAGACTTAAGGTCTATATACGGACCAACTTCATATTGGAATAGATAGGCAATTAGTAAAGACTAAAGGGATTAGGCCCTAGTGATTGGGAGTTTGGGAGAGTTTGAAGTCTTCCTTGTAACATTTTCTCGGTTAATACAATTGGCTCTTATCATTTGGTATCAGAGCACGTTCCGATCAATGGATAACGGTGCGTATCTTGATGCGGTGATCGAAAAATTAAGTGACGAAAGATTTATTAAATCAATGACAAAGAAAGTAATAGAGGCATGTATGAAATCTCGGGACGAGTCTAAGAAAGGAAGAGAAGCGGCATGAGATTCGGCTTTCCAACCTCTACATGATAATTTGGCAAGAATGTGGGAGGAATGGTTGGAATTTTGGCTGAAAACAAAAGACAAGAACAAGGTTTTAAAAGGCTTAAGGCGGCCTTGAGGCATTTTCTCTTGGTGAGGCGAGGCGTAAGCCTTGAGGCGTAGGCCTCATTTTTAGATTAAAAAAGAACATATTTAAATCTTTAAATATAGAACCTTCTATAATTTTAACATTGCAATACTCCTTAGAAGTACACAAACTAAAAATTAAGGAAAAGTTAATCAATGAAACAAAAAGGAGAACAAAAATTCACCTCAATTTGCAAAGATGTGTTGTCAAAGGGAAATAAAGCTCAGTGGTAACTTTTTGTCTTCTCTGAGAATGGATTTAGATTGAAGGTGGCAGTTAATGGAGACTTTTGAAGTTCAATGACTTTTAGTCTTCTTTTTAGTCTTCAACGTAAAACTTGAAAAGGTTATGAACTTTTAATGCACTTTGATCTTTTAGTTTTAGGTCAAACAAATGATACTTTTATATTTGTTTGGGCCCACGATGGGCCACTATTTATGTTAGTTGGTTTTTTAACTCAAAAGTTTAAAAATGACAACCTAAATAAGAAATACGAAAGGCAAAATGTTAATAGAACTACATAGCTCACGTGGAAACTACAAGGCGTATGCCTTTTTCCTTTGAGGCGCGCCTTGTGGCGTTTTTCTTGAGGCGTACGTCTCTCTCTAAAGAGGCGTAAGCCTCATTTTACACATTTGACTTTACTATTCGAACATTTAAATGGAATCAATTTTGGTTGAATAGAGAAGCAGTTCAGTTTCATATTTCAAGAATGGTACGAATGCTCGCAAAGAAAAAGAAGAAGAAAAAAAGAAAACGGCTAAGAGGAAGAAAAGAAGAGGGTGATTCTTGGTCATCAATAAACATGATCAAAGCAAATATGACGATCTCCTCATCGCCACCGAAGATTTCGTACGAAGAAGAAAGAAAGAAGATGAAATCGCTAGAAAATGGCTTGATGAAATCGTCAATGGAGGTCCCATTCGTGCTATATAATTTAACTTTCTTTAGTTGCTCCCCATCGTTGCCACCCCCAATCAGCGGTAGTCGCTTCGGTAACGCCACCACTGCGACCTACGATGACCGAAAAACTTTTTTTTGTTTATTTATTTTTTTTCCATTGTTTTTGTAATAAGCACCATGGGGACAAGGTGGATTTTTGGGGACCGGGTAATGATATGATTCATATACCCTCCCTTAGAGTATTCATAGTTTACTCTAATTACCTAATAGAGTTAGTTAAATTAGTTAGCCTTAAGGTCTATATAAGGACCAATCTCATGTTGTAATAGATAGGCAATTAGTAAAGACTAAAAGAGATTAGGCCTTAGTGATTGGAAGTTTAGGAGAGCTCGAAGTCTTCCTTGTAATGTTTTCTCGGTTAATACAATTAGCTCTTATGGTGTATAACAACTATCTTCCCTGTTACATTTATTATTGACGGCACTCTTTATTTTTGGTAATTTTTATTGTAATGTTCACTGGGAAATCTTTCATTTCTTGTGCAGAATGGGAAGGGCACAGTTTGGCCTCATGATCATCACACTGGATGGAGTTACTGTGTTATAATACCTTCATGGGTTTCCCTTCCTAAAACACGAGCTGTAGATCCCGTAGTGGTACATTTTCAACTTCTCCATTTTCTTTTGTGGTTTGATGTTTTGTTAATTGCACGTTTTTGCCCCTATGAATAACATCTTAGGAGTAAGTAAATGCTGATATAGTAATTACCTGCATTATTTGAAGTTTCAAAATATGATGTCCAACAGATGATGTTGTGAGAAAATGTGTTTTAGCTGCAATGTACCAATTAAAATAAGGCCTAAATTATTTCTCGTGTATGAATCAACTTGTCCATTTTCTACCATTTACATTTTTATTGCATGATACTTCCTTTTTGCTTGAAAATTAACATTATCAAGGGACAGTTCTTCAGGGTCCAGGTTGGTGTACAGTCACTTGAGGGGGTCACATCCAAGCGAGGAGTATTGAGGCGATTTAACAATTTCTTAAATCTATTTTCTGATGTAAGTCTAGCCTTTCATTTTACTTAGAGTACCCCTTTTCACATGGAAACTCTCTCTTCTTGCGATTACTTCCTTTCTTCTGAGGAAATATGATTTTCATTATTATGTTTAACATTAAATTACTCTCGTTTTATAATCTTTCTCAGTTATGAAATTTATCTCTTTCCAGGTTAAAAAAGCTTTTCCAAAGAAAACAATTCCACCAGCTCCACCCAAAGGTATCTTTCGGTCGAAAACCAGGACACACTTAGAAGAGGTGGGCAACGTGGAGCACATGACCACGTCACTTAATTTCTATTTCCCTCTGTCTTTGTTTACTATAAGTAACCTTGCTGGAATATTGTCTTGACATTCTTATGTCGTGCCCAAGTTTAGACAAATCATTAATCGTTTACATCTGTCTGTAAAATATTATAGAACTTCCAACAGATTTCATTAGATTCCTTTGAGCACTGCTGACTGCACATTTCTACTATGTGCTCTAGTGCGGATCTTTGCAGTTAACTAAAACCTTTTGTTTTGAGATTAGGATTATCTTTTTCCATTTTGGATGCATATCTGTAAAACTGTAACTATTATTTTTCACAGGTTTAATTTTGTTGCAGAGAAGGCGCTCCTTGGAGGAGTGGTTGACAGAGCTGTTGTCTGACATTGATATATCAAGAAGCGAACCAGTAGCGTCCTTCCTTGAGCTAGAAGCTGCTGCTAGGTCATGTAGGTTCTTTCTAGTCTAGTATGTACTTCAAAAATATCTCTGCTTTTTTATTTATTTATTTTTTATCCTTTAGGGGTTGTTTGGATGAATAATTATGAAGTGATTAGAAAATATGACTTATTTTGAGTGATTGTGAAAAAGAAATTGTAGTAATAGCTCATTTGGATGAGATATTTAAAGAGTGATTACAAAAGCTCGTTTTTAATCGCTCTATGAAAGAGCGAAACAAACAGTCCTTTAAGGTTTTAATTCTAGATGAGATGTTTTTATATGCAGTTCTCTCAAACACATATATTATAGTTTTATCATTTTAGTGTCTATTGCATTGCTTTCAGCTTTCGAGAATGATAATCGGGGGCCTTCAGGTGAACACCCTGATTATAACGGCAAAGTTTCTGCACATCAATCCACTCCTAATTCAAGCTCATCTACTGTTGTTGGCGGTTTGTCGCTTGCATCAGATTATGGTAGTGATACTGCTTATGAGGCCTCTGAACTTGGCACAGCAAGTCTGGGAAGAGATGACAATTCTCAAATTGCCATTGATGATTTAGCTCTGGATGACGATGTTTCCAGTCCAATTGAAAATTTTATGAAGTATGGATTGTCCAATATTGACGAGGGACTGTTTATGGGACAGACCATTTTAGAACAGTTGGAAGGCCTTCCCAAACATAAAGCTCGTTCTAGATATAATAACAATTTAAAGGATGTGCATAATGGTAATACTTCTAAGGTATCTTATTTGGATAAAAATGGATTGGTACTTATCAGTCATGCTCGCAAGTTGTCTGATGAGAGTGTGGCAAGTGATGCAAGTTCTCTGAGAGGTGGAGAAGTTTCAAGCTTTTCACTTTCAAATTCGGTTGGCAATGGCTCACTTGACCATTCGAGTGCCGAGGTTTTAAATGCAATTGAAATTCATAGCAACCCTGAATTGCATTTTTCACGCGATACACTGCTCCTCCCGAAGGATCATCGCCATATAATGAATAAGGTTGTTTCAACAATGAATCAGAGACTTGTGACCGTCAAAACAGACATGGAGGACCTTATATCAAGATTGAATCAGGAAATAACATTGAAAGATTACTTTGCAACAATGGTATGATATCGATTTCTTTTTATCTCAATTTATTCCGCACATTTTATCAGTAACTCATCATTCACAGCCATCATGTGTGCTAAACTTCTTATGAGCGGCTGTGTTATATGTTTGCTCTGTCTTGAGAAATACGTATAAGCTGTTCCACGTATTGAATTTGCACTATCGACCATTGTTTACTGAATGGCAAATTATTTTCTGGTATCAAGTTTTCTGTGCCAATGGCTGGCTTGTATTCTTTGGGCTATTATAATTTCTACATTACTAGCTCAATATTACCATCGCAAGTAATAAAATGAATTACGGTTGTGTGTGTGTGTGTGTTTTTATTTTCATACTGAACACTGACATAAACCTTATTCATTTTTGGCAATTTATTCCCAGGTTAAGGATTTGGAAGTAGAACTCGAAACAAACAAGCAGAAAAGTAAAGAGAACATTGAACAAGCTATTCAGATGGAGAGGGAAAAAGTTACCAAAATTCAATGGGAAATGGAGGAACTTCGTCACAAATCAATGGAAATGGAGATAAAACTTAAGGCTAAAGAGGTTTTTTTTTAATCTTTTAAATTGGCCGCATTTATCTCATTCCTGTCACTATTTTGCTCTAACTCTTTTTGATAATACTCTAAATCCTCTAGGGTGAAAATTCCTTTTCTGTGCCTATCAAAAAAATTACCTTCGAGGACAAAATTATCTTGGAAGCAGAGCTTGATTCCACGAAAGAGCAATTAAAAGATGTTTCTAAGCAATTCAATGAGCTTCGAGGAAAATCGAAAGCAGACATCAAGGTCCTTATTAAAGAGGTCAAAGCTCTTCGAAGTATTCAAGACGAACTTAAACAGGAGCTTAGTCAAACACTTCAACAAAAGTTTAAGACTGAGGTAGTACTGAGATTTCTTAATTGTGCCATGATTAAGGTGTTAAATGGAAGTTTAAGCTGAGCATATATGTTAGATATGTTTCCTGTATTCTGCAACACCTTTTTTTTTTTTGCTTCGGTTGCATTTTGCCCTAAATCATCTATTTTTTTTTAACTCAAACATGCGCTTTTTATCTCTCTATCTCTCTTAGCATATATGTTGAAATTAGTAATATTAGCTGAAAATGGAGTTTGTAATATCTGTTCATTTTATTGACTGAGAAAATTTAATTGATATATTTGTTTAACAGAACTAACGAGGCCTGTTCTTTCTCTCCTCATTCAGGAATTCCTTCGACAGGAAAGAGAAACAATTCAGAATGCGAACACTGCTTGGAGAAAGCTGCTGTCTGAATTT
>JBBMEG010054557.1:0-15937 GCA_037832605.1 Cyclanthera cordifolia
ATTTTTAATGACGAGTGGTTTTAATGTTAGCAACCCTTCATTATAGACATCTATCATTAAAGATGTCCTTAATAAAATATTTGTATTCTTTAAATCTCATCCTTTCTCATCTTAGTGTTGAGGTTGTTTTTTGTTTAACTTTTTTTACATTTATTTGTAATTAATGCTTTTGTTCATTATTTGCTTACATTTTGCAGCTCTGAGTTGCCCTAGTCAAACAAATCTTTTAACATTCTTGAAACCTGACATTAAAACTCTTCTTCCACTGTGCAAATTTAGGGTATAGATGGCGGTCAGTGCCCGCCATTTATTCAAGCGGCATCTTATGTTAAGATGGTGGACACAATAGATGGTGGTCGATGCCCCATCTATTGTGTAAGTCATCTTTTCTACAAGCCATCTATTGTGCAATAATCTATTATGCCTGTCATCTATTCTATTGTCACTTTATTTTTCAAAAACATTTATTGCCCCGTTATGTGCCCGATCATGACATCTATTGTGCCTGACATCTAAAATTATTTTATTTCAGAAAAAAAAAGTTTGTTAAATTTTACTTTATCGCAAATCCTCCAAACTTTCAAACTCAATTCTCCATCTTTGAAAACTTCATTTTCCAACCTCTCCCGAAATCTAATAACCTCCTTAACACCTAACTCATTTCAACTTAAACTATTTGTAACTCTAAAGTTTCATCACCCTTCTTAATTTCAACCCTTAATCTATATACTCTATAAAAACTAAGACTTTATTTTCCTTCAAAATTTCGGCAGCATAAAAACTGTATATTATTATTCCAAAAAAACATGTGTTAATCTATGCAGATCAATTCTAATAGCAAAATGACATTAATAATAATCACAATGGGACTCCGTCCCTCCAGAATCTATTCTTAATGTACATAATCTTATCTTTTTACACAATCATATCAATCAAGCAATTAAACCACTACTACTTTATAATTAGTAAATGACTACCTATATAGCTTGCCCACTCAAATCTTACAACGTCAATATCTTCTCCCGTGTAGTTATTTAGGTTGTTGAACTAAAAATATTGAGATAGGAATATAAATTAATATAAAATAGAGTTTACAATTTATACATTACATTGAAATATATAGAAAACGTACAAGTTTCTTAATGTGTGTAGTGGTGTTGTTGATTATCTCGCATATGTACAACTGAACATAGAATCACACTCTACTGACTCTAATTGACGAGAGCACTACAAGTATAATTTCGATTATCATTAGGCCAACAAATTTCACTTATGAAAGAAATATCAAACAAAAAATGTTTAAATCTACTTTACCTTCACACATTTCCATATGAGTGGAGTGCGAGTGGGTGAGTGTTTTATTTTCCACATTCGATATTATTGATAATTACTCATCGTAGTCTTATCGTATGATTTAGATATGGACTAGAAAGTAAATTTATTAAATATTATTGGTAAGAAACATAGAAATTAATAAATAATTATTAAATAAATTGTGTTACTTACACTATGTACGTCAAGATGGCATAATAACCAATCTCATTCATCTTTATATATTGGATGATGTCGTCACGATCATGAATGTAAAATTGTTCAACCCGAACAAGTTTGGCGGTGTGGGATTTGTATTGTCTCTTTTGCATCCATTTTCTTTAGTGCATAACTATACACTGATTTCAACAATGTGGCGAGCCTTGTTCCGTTGATTGTTGTGAATATTTGGACTCTGCTGACAAACCTTCTTACCTTTATTCGATACAGAAGGCTGTCACAAATATTTCTTCGAATGGTCCTTCTTCGAATGATGTAATAAAAGTTATACGTATTTGTATAATTATGCATGAGAGATAAAAATATATAATTCTAAAAAATACATTTATATATTGTTTTGGGCAGTGAGGTTATCACCCACGCATGAGGCCATGGAACGAATGTGTTGATGGCTTGTTCTAGTAATTTCAATTCCTTGCTCAAAGGAATAGGCAAGTCCAAATTTCATTGCCATGTAAAATCATATCAACCAACACCCGCACATTGTACTTCCCAAGAGGCATGCCATGTATTCTGCTAAATGCACCTCTTGATTCATACATTGTGCCAATTGCAACAATGTTATCTATGGATTCAAGGTCAAGTTAAGATGTCATACTCTTTAAAAAAGACAATAATTAAAACAACTTATATATTAATACATACATACACTTAAATTAGATAATATGCTAAACGTACCTCTCCTAAATAGTTGATGGGATCTTTGACAGGCCTTCACACGTCCTCTATGGTTCCAACTTCGGCATCATTTTTTACTCTAACTTCGGCATCATCTCCGATCCCAACTTCTCCCTCTACTTGGACACCATGTATGTGCATCATAGAGATGTTACTACCAACACTTGTAGTTTTGAATCGTTGAGCACTTCCATCCTCGACATTTCTAGTACTTTGAGGATCGTATTTAAGTATACGGTGGGACAATAAATTCACCAATTCCTATAACACGCCCTCGATGCTTTGGCGTGCCCAATGCATCAGCTAAAACATCTACACCGGAATGTAACTGATGAAGATTATCCTGTAACCAAACAATATTTCAATAAATTAAATGTTAAATGCAAAAACCTTTAAGTACAATAATAATCATGAACATAACACTACAATTCAACTACACCTTTCGATAGTGTCTGGGTCTTAATCTCTTTGTTTTTACTTTTTTTAGCTTCCATCCATAGCGTTGAGCGATTTGATGGATTAGTGGTATCATTGAGGGCCTATGATAAAATCCACATCACGTTAGAGAATATGAAATGAGTAATAGTAAGAGTATAGATAAAAATTAAGAGACTAGAATTATTCTTACTTACTAACTCTATAACCAACTTAGCATATCCCTTCCTTGATATACTATGAGGACATTTAAGACGGGATTTTTTCTTTGGTCCTTCTTCACTTATTTTATGTATGTTTGACATATATGCAAATGTTAGTTGTTGTTCATTACTATAAAAATAGAAACATGCGTAAGTACCTTAAATGTTTTAGACCATCGATTATTAACAAAATAATCCTATTGATTCTTTGGGATGAACTCATATAAACGAGGCGGTGATGCAAGAAGCTCAGGATGTTTATTCTAATATTTCTTGATGTGTTTTGTAAGATTATATACGAACGTCCTGAATTACTTCTCCGCCGATAACATAACCTTGTGTTTGGATCTAGGATCCAACACAAACGATATCTAAAGACAATATGAATTTTACATTAGTAATACATTATATATAATGTATATTTATATGACTATGACTAATATAGTATTCAAGTTTATATCTAGGAAGTTCCATATTTTTTCTTTCAGGTCATTAGAGACATCTTTTTTCCAATCACTACACGTTAGAGGTATAGATTGTTTAACAAGAGTTTTGATGTAATTTTGTAATTTACTACCATTCTCGCCAATTTCCTAACCCTCGTGATTATACTGAACTGCCAGGCATTCACCAAACAAGCTAGCTTGTCCAAGCTCACGCATTACTGTGATGTCTCTAGTAGATTGGTTCTGACGAACAAAAGTGTTCTCCTCGTGGATATCATCACTCTCGTAGTCAGACATAATATGAATATGCATAAGAAAGAATGTATGCTAAATTACGATAATATAAAAAAGAATATAAGTAATTAAAACAACATAACAGAAACCTATTTATTAAGTCATATACCCTCACAATCACTTCTAATGTATGTGGACGAGTCATCATTAACATTATCGGGCAACATTTGTCTAACACGATAACCACAATCTTCAGTGATATCAACTATATCATTATCGTTTTCTTCTACTATTCTCTAATAAGAAGTTAAAACCGCATACGAACTAGGATTAAGTGAATCTTTAGGTAAAACATTTGTTTTGCTTGAGTGACCAGTATGAAAGAGTCAGATTTAAAGCAACAACCAAAACTCATTTTAGCAAACAAAAATTAGAAAACAAAAAAATTAAATGATCTAATATGGTTTTAGAGTTCAAAAAATCGAAAGAGTCGCCACTAAGACATAATAAATTATTTCCCAAACGTCACTAAAGCCACTAAATTATCAAAACATATATTCTCATACAAAACTATTAACATCCTAATCATGCATTCTCAATAATTTCTACTATTAGTCATACCTAAGGCTGTAAAAACAAATTTATAGTAGACTTAGTCAACAAATTTCATAAGAGACAAATTCCAAACTAAAAAAATGAAATAAATTAACCAAATAAAGTTACAATACCTTATAAACTTGAGCTCTCTTGAAGAGAAAGTTGAAAATATAAATGAGTACTTCAAGCTTGAATATCGAACAAGATAATAGTGGAGGCTCGAAACTAGGAATTGTCGTGTTGGGTGATGTTTTGGTGAACAAGGACACTAAACGGTGAAGAAATGGAGAAGAAAAGAAGAAGAAATGGTTCTTCAAGTGAAGTTTGGTGAATGGTGAATAAATAGACAGTGAACGGTGAACGGTGAAGAAATATGCGGTGAACGGTGAAGAAATGGAGAACAAAAGAGGAAGAAATGGGGGAAATATTGGGTTCCGGGTGAGTTCGGCGGAGAAAATAGGGGATGAAGAAGTAGGTGGGTTTCGGTTGAAGTTTTAGGCAGATAAAATAAGTTGGGCGGAGAAAATAAGGGGAAAAAAATGGAGGGCCTTATAGATTGCGGGCGACCCTCCATTTTTTCTAAATTAAAAATAAAACATGGCAGGCATTATAGATGGCGGCAGTCCGCCATCTGTTAGCCCGCTATAAAAAAGTACCCACCATCTATTTTATGAACGCTATGAAACATGCGTTTTTTGAAATTCTATATTTTCTAACCCGCCATCTATACTCAAAATTGTTGTAGTGTTCTCACACATTACCTTCAATCTCTCTTCCAACTAAAAAATCATTACATATTCTTCAATCCAAGACTCTTAAAATTAGATAAGAGACTAAACCCCACATTTATTACCAAGTATAATTGCATCAATTGCCATCATTCCAATAAGTCTCATTGTTCATGGAGCAAATTGATGTGAGTACGTTTGGTAAAGAGATAGTGTGAAGATTAAGTATCATTTTGAAGTTCGTAGGATACATGTTTAATATTATAAATTGATTATTTTAGTTCGGTAGGTATGAAGAATGAAGATGTTTTGCTCCATGAGGATGAAGATTTATTGACACCCTATTGATGTCGGGCTATTCGTCATAAAAGATCAATGTCATGAATTTTCTTTAATATCAAGTTTTGTTCAACATTAAAAGCATTTATTAAGTAGTGAAGAAATTATTAGTTGATATTTCTTTAATTATTTAATATTTATATTCTTCACACTATGTTATCGTTTTATAATTTGTCAAATTCTGACCTATGAAGTTCTTTTTTTATTATTGTGCTCTTAATAGGTGTTTCTGTTTCAAATCTAAATTAAGGTGATTGTTTTTATTTGGTTATTGTTTGAATTTATTTTTTCGTGGCGGTTAATTTGGAGTTAGTTACAACTATCATTATAAATAACTAAATGTTTTGTTTTAAAAAAACACATTCCTCTTAATCAATAATCTCTTAAGAGCATTCATATCTAAGAGGCATGGCAACCCAGAAGCTTTTTACCGTATCCATTGTTATCCTAGTAGTATTTTCTTGTTTTATTTCATCAAGTATGTTGTTTTCTCACAACCTTGATTTAAATCAAATGTTTTGTTGTTTAGGTTAATACAATATTGTTGACAATGCTAATTATTATGTCATATTGCAGCAAAAGGAGATATGTTCCTCCATTGTGTTCGACCATGTTCTGACAGTTACGATGACGTTATCTGCAATAATGATTGTGTTCGAGAGTACAATGGTGCTGGATTTTGTTATCCTAAGTTCCCTGGTGTTATGTCTGACAAAGATTGTTGTTGCAAATAATTGAGGATACGAAAAACATAAACTCGAGTTTTTATTAACTCTCTGGGCAAATTGAACAAAGTTCTATCAACTTTGTAATATTTTATTAGCAATATTAATGACATACCTTTCGAAATATTTTGTTTCTTTTATTCCAATATACAAAATGTCATTTCATGATTACCAAAGCGAGTATAACATTGTTAATTTTTAAATGTTTGAATTCATGACATTTTTAATGGTTTTTTTTAATTGATAACATTGTTAGCGTTACCATGTATCAATAAATATATCGAGGTTTCACAAGTTTTTAGTTTGTACAATTCAAAATTTAAGTTTAGAAGATATAATATTAAAATAGTGTATATATATGGAACATGTATCTTTTTAAAAAACAAAATCAACCGATGTCAAAAAAATTTAAGCATTTAAAAAGATTTTTGAATGTACATTTTAAGAGTATTTAGAATGATAATTTATTTTAAATATTTAGAAGTAATGATTATCCTTAAAAACTTGTTTGATTGTAGTTCTTAAAAGTATTTAGAATGATTATTTATTTTGAATATTTAGAAGTGTAGAATTATTTTATTCAAATTTCATTTTATTGTTATCCTTATCATATTTAGGATAAATCTTCTCTATGTAATATTTTTTTCCTTTTCTATTTCTTTCTTGAGTCTATTTATTACTTTGTATTATTAAGTTTGAATAATAAGAAAATAGGTGTTTTTTCCTCAAAATCTACATGGTATCAGAGCTCATTAAGCCCAAACGGGTATTCGGTCCAATAAAATGAAATTGAGATCCGATTCAAGATTGGTGAGACCCAAAGAGGCCCCATCTTGAGGGGGCATGTTGAGGATCTCAAATATCCCACATCGGTAAGGTAGGGAGTCCATACTTTCTAACAATGTTGGAGATTGTTGAATATACCCACCTTGTGCAAATGTCCCACATTGGAAAGTTAGGGATTCTTCAACATGTTTAAAAGATAGGGTGGGCTACTCCTCTCACAGCCAATTGGTTTTAAGATGGATACTCACACTATCTAGTTTCTAATATGGTATCAGAGCTTCGGGTTATTGACCCCAAATATTCTAAGGGGGCATTTCATGATCCCAAAGAGTTGGATCAGACTGGTATATTTTTGCCATAAATTTGGATATGGGCTACTCTTCTCATAGCCAATCATTCATTGACCGTTCGGCCTACTCCGTGAGTTGTTCACGGCTGTTCGCGGAGTTCTCTTTTGTTCGCGTCGGTTCTTGGGAAATCTGTATCAGTTCTATTTTGTTCTATTATCAGTTCTGTTTGTCTGCTTGGATTTGTTCGAGCCTCTCCTTCAATCGCGTCTCTCCGTCAATCTCATGCCTAGATAAGTTTGTTTAAGTTCCTCAACCTAGAGCTATTTGTTTTATTGAATTTACTTACGTTTGTTTTAGCAAGTAAAGATGACTAAACATGAGCTAGGAGGTGTTGCAAACTCTTTTCAATATCTAACCCAACCACAAATCTAGGATTCAACCTCTCAAATTGTGACCAATCACAAACTCCAAGGTCACAAATTCCTTCAATGGAATCAATCCGTATTCATATATATTTGCGGCAGAGGCAAAGAAGGTCACTTAACTGGAGATGTTTTTGTCCTTAAAGTGGACGATCCGAAATACCGATTGTGGAAAATTGATGACCACCTTGTCATGTCTTGGCTTCTCAACTCCATGGCTCCTGAAGGTTGAGAGAACTTTTTACTTTGTAAAACTGCAAAAGAAATATGGGATGCTGCTCATGTTCGAAAAACTCATCCGCTCTCTTCGCCATAGAAACTCGACTATATAATTTACAACAAGGAGAACTCAATGTCACACAATATTACAATCTTCTAGTTCGAAACTGGCAACAATTGGATATGTACGAGGTTTATGACTAGAAGTGTGGAGAAGACATGAAAACGTATAAAGAAATAGTTGAGAAAAATAGAATATTGAGATTTCTACTTGGTCTTAACAAAGAGTTAGACGATGTAAGAGGAAGAATTATGAGTGAAAAAATGTTACCATCTCTCAGAGAAGCCTTCTCTGAAGTTTGAAGTGAAGAAAGCAGAAAAGAGGTAATGATGACCGAAACAGAAAAATTTGTTGGAGCAGAAACTTTAGATATGGTAACTCACAATTCATCCCATGATAGTAGAAACAAGAAAGGGAATCGCCCTTTGTGTGATCACTCCAAGAAGGTGGAACATGTACGAGAAACATGTTGGAAAATTCATAGAAAACCAGCAAACTGGAAACCAACTAAGAAGTGAATGATGCCCATGCTCGTGTTCTTACTGCTCTCTCACAAAATTCTCCAACTCCAACTATTTTTTCAAAAGAGAAATTGGAAGCACTACAAAAGATGATTGGTCACCTTTCATTCCGAACTTCTACATCATCTTCTTTCAGCGAAAAGCTTTCCAGCAATCTTGCTTACCAAGATACAAGTCTTTCTTGTCTCTCTGTAAAAAATGACAACTATAAACCATGGGTTGTGGACTCAGGAGCATCTGATCACATGACTGGAGACATCACCTTATTCCAACAGTACAAGTCCATACCTGGGTATTCATTAGTCTGCATTTCAGATGGTTCTCTCTTCGATGTAACAGGAAAAGGGTCTATAAAATTGATAGATGGCCTCATTCTTTATGATGTGCTTTATGTTCCTAAATTGGACTTCAACTTGATTTCTATTAGTAAACTCACCTGGGATTCCAAGTGCACCACTAACTTTTATTTAAATTTTTGTGAATTTCATGAGGTGGGTTTGGGGAAGGTGATTGGCAGTGCTAGGCAACATGGTGGCCTTTATCTTCTGTTAGACAATTGGCATTCAAGTTTGCTCGTCAGCCATAGTCTTAACTTTTTTGTCGAGTCTGTTAATCGTACTTCCAAGTTAGAGTCTTTATCGAGTGAAAGTCAAATTATGTTATGGCATTTTCGTCTTGGTCATCTAAATTTTATGTATCTTGAAAAATTATTACCTAATCTATTTGTCAATAGAAGATCGAATCTCTTTCAATGTGAAACTAGTGAACACGCAAAACACACTAGAAATGTTTATCCCAATGTACCTTATTAATCCTTCATGTCATTCTATCTCATCCATAGTGATATATGGGGACCTTCTCGAACGAAAAATGTTCAGTAGCATGTGGTTTCTCACTTTTATTGACGACCATACCAGAATGACTTGGACCTTTCTAATGAAGGATAAATCTGAAACTTCAGATCTCTTTCGTTCTTTTCATGCCATGATCTTGAATAAATTTGGAAGTAAAATTGAAATACTTAGAATAGACAATGCTCGAGACTATTTTAATTCCAATCTTGGCCCATACCTACTATCTCATGGCATTGTTCACACTAGTTCATGTGTGGATACTCCTCAACAAAATGGCATGGCTGAGCGAAAAAATAGACATCTTTTGGAGGTAGCTCGTTCCCTCATGATTGCGACAAATGTTCCTAACAATTTAAGGGGAAAGCAATTCTTACTACAACCTTTCTCATCAATCGCTTGCCCAGTCGTGTCCTTCATTTTAAATCTCCTCGAGATGTACTTCTTCAAAATCACCCTCAAACGCAAAACCACTCATCAAACTTACCCTTTCGAGTGTTTGGTTGCTCGTCTTTTGTTCACAACCATTCTCCTCACAAGTCTAAACTTGATCCTAAATCTATTAAGTGCATTTTCCTTGGGTATGCTTCACATAACAAAGGTTACAGATGTTATTCACCAATCACTAAAAAAATGTACACATTCATGAATGTCACTTTCGTTGAAAACCAACCTTTCTAACCAAGTCTCAATTTCAGGAGGAGAGTATGAGGGAATTTGAAATTGATTCATCGCTTCCTCAACCTAGTATCCTATCTATTCCTGAAAATGAGTTATCTGTTCCTAAGTCTAGTTTCTAAACTGTTCCTGAAAATGAGTCATTTGTTCCTAAGCTATCCCAACTATTCTTGAAGCTTCCCAAACTCGTATGCCTATTGTCTACACAATCAGAAAAGAGGTTGCTGTGCAAAACCTTGAACGCCAATCATCTGAAGCAGATTCATCGTCGTTGAATTTCACAAGTGAAAATACCACTTTTATGGTACCTATGATTAATGATCTGACCATGCTAATTGCTCACAGAAAATGTGTCAAAAGTTACACCAACCATCCAATTGAAAAATATGTTGCATATGGGTAATTGCTTCCATCTTACAAAACCTCTGTGACTCAATTGGACAATACTTACATTCCCCATAGCATTAATGACGCTTTAGAATGTCCAAAATGGAAAGAAGCTGTTTATGAAGAAATCAAAGCCCTTAAAATAATAAGACATGGACTCTCACAAAGCTTCCATAGGGAAAACGTCTAATTGGTTGGAAATGGATTTTCACTATCAAATACAAATCTGATGGAAGTGTGAAACGATTTAAATCTAGACTTGTTGCAAAAGAATTCACACAATGTTACAGAATAGATTATGAAGAAACATTTGCCCCAGTTGCAAATTGAATATTGTGCGAGTATTGTTATCCTTAGCTGTAAATCTAGACTAGCCACTACACCAACTTGATGTTATGAATGCATTCCTTAATGGTGATCTCGAAGAAGAAGTTTACATGCAAATTCCTCCTGAACTAGAAAACAATTCTAACAGAAATATGGTGTGCAAGCTTAAGAAGGCGTTATATGGTTTGAAACAATATCCCCGTGCTTGGTTTGACAGATTTTCTAAAACACTTATCTCTAGTGGCTATTACCAATGTCAAGCTGACCATACTTTGTTTCTGAAATCTTCAAATCACAAATCTGCAATTTTAATTGTTTATGTGGATGATATCATTATTACAGGAAATGACAGTGAAGAAATCAACAAACTTAGAAGAATGCTTTCGATTGAGTTTGAAATCAAAGACTTAGGAAACTTGAAGTATTTCCTAGGTATGGAAGTGGCACGGTCCGATCAAGGGATTGTAATTTCACAGAGAAAAATATATCATAGATCTTTTAAAGGAGACGGGAAATCTTGGTTGCAAACCTGCTGAAACTCCCATGGATTCTAATCTAGTTTTTCGGAAAAATGAAGATAACAGTCCAGTTGAAAAATGCATGTATCAAAGACTTGTAGGAAAATTAATCTTCTTGTGTCATACATGACCTTATATAGCTTACTGTGTGAGCATCGTCAGTCAGTACATGAACAACCCCAGTAAACAACATCTGTGTGTAGTGAACAGAATATTAGCATATTTGAAATTTACTCCTGGTCATGGTTTGTTATTTAACAAGTCTTCAAACAGGTTAGTGGATCTATATACTTATGCAAGTTGGGCAGGGAAATTAACTGAGCGGAAATCTACCATTGGTTATTGTTCGTATGTTTGTGGCAATTTAGTTACGTGGAGAAGTAAGAAACAAACTGTTGTATCAAGAAGTAGTGTTGAAGCAGAATATAGAGCTATTGCCTTGGGAATTTGTGACGGTATATGGATTATGAAACTCTTAATAGAATTGAAAGTTGAGACTAAAAAATCAATGATAATGTTTTGTGATAGTCAATCCTCCATAAGCATTGCTAATAATCATGTTCAGCATGACACAACAAAACACATTGAAATAGATAGACACTTCATATTTAAGAAAGTCAACAACAACACCGTGGAGTTAAACTATGTTTTATCTCGTTGTCAAATTGCTGATATTCTCACCAAGCCTCTACCAAGAAATATCTTTGAAGAATTCAACTCCAAGCTTATTTTGTACAACATTTACAATCAAGCTTGAGGGGAAGTGTAGAATTATTTTATTCAAATTTTATTTTATTGTTCTTTAACATATTTAGGATAAATCTTCTCTAGGTAATATTTTATTTCTTTTCTATTTCTTTCTTGAGTTTATTTATTCCTTTGTATTATTAAGTTTGAATAATAAGAAAATAGGGGTTTTTTCCTCAAAATCTACAAGAAGTAATGATTAGTAATGATTGCAGTCAAAAACTTGTTTGAATGTACTTTTTAAAAGTATTTACAATTAATATTTAGATTGAGGATTTATTTTGAGTATTCAGAAGTGATGATTAGTAATGATTGCAGTTACAAGCTTGTTTATACATAGTTTTTAAAAATATTTATAATAAGTATTTAGAATGAAAAATTGTTTGGAGTATTTAGTAATAATGATCGAAGTTAAAAACTTCTCTGCTTGTAGTTTTTCAAATAAGTAGTTACTAACTATTGATTTGAAAATCTACATCCAAACATCCCATGTATGTTCCACGCTGGGAAGGAAACGACGACAAAAAATTATAGTAACAATAATAATAATAAAATACACAAAATAAGTTAATTGTGTCCTCGAATAACATGGATAATTACATCCTTACATCTTTCAACCCCAATGTAGATTATAAAAATATTATTCGGGTTAAAGAAACAATTTTACCCCTAAAAAACTAAATGATAAAAATGACTTTAGTATCTTTCGTCTCCAAAATAACAGGGAAATGTATTGCTTTCAAACTATAGGTTCACCAGTCACCGGGCTACCTCACAATTGCTGGTACACTATTTAATTAGAGAATAAATTTGAAGAGTTTAAATTCATGGAGTAATATGTAAGACATAATTAATGGAAGTGTTAAGTTTAATACTTAAACTTTATTAATTAAAGAGGAACAATTAATTTGTTGGGCAAATTAATTATAATTAATTATTGGATAGTTATTTATTGAGAGTTCTCATTCGACACATTGAGATAATAATTATTGTACAATTATTATTAAATTGAGAATACAATTAATTAATACGTTGGACATATTAATTAATTTAATAATTATTGGATAATTATTAAATAGAGAATGTTAATTGATATGTTGGACATATTAATTGATTTAATAATTATTATATAATTATTAAATGGAAAATATTAAATAACATGTCAGACGTATTAATTGAATTAATAATTATTGAATATTAAAATATTAAAATATATTAATTATAGAGATTTATTTATTTAATAATATATTGGATATCTTATGAAATTTATATTTATTGGATAAATATCAATTAAGAATAAATAAAATATTATATGACATATATTAGCCGTATTAAAAAACCCTCGCTTTATTTGAGGAATGAAACTTGAATTCCCTATTTTATATTGGAAAGAGATTTTTTTTTTCTCAATATCTTGTATTATTAAATATTCAAATGTATTATATTTTACTAATTTAAAGATTTACTTCTCTACTATAAATAGGAGTCGAAGAGAGCTCTCGTCTTAATCCTAGGTATTGCATATGCCCACAGCGCATGCAACTATTCGCTGTGTTAGTAAAATGCATAATCTCTAACCATCATCTTAGGTTTAAACATGTCAAAAACAAGATAGATACACCATCTGGTATTCGTCCAATGATTTTCCTCACTATGGCAATGGTCAAGGTCTTTGTGCTTGAAAATCGGAGTTTGGCCTCCCAGCCTATAGATGATAACAAACATACAGATGATGCTTAGAATAAATCCTATCCAACTACATACTTAACCTATGGTCACTGGCAAAACCTATAAGACACTTCATACCACACTATGCATGATACTCATAATATGTACCTACCGGGACTAATGGCATATAGCAATTGTACAAGGCCTAAAAAGTAAATGTCACATCAAGAAAATTCATAAAGTACACAACATACTCTAAAAACAGGATATGCAATTCAAAAGGCCATACAACATAGCATGCAATATAATCTACCATGAGCAAAATAGAGACATCATACTACAATTCAAATCATTCCAACTAAGTCTTCCATACTTAACTTCTTAACATAAAAAAATCATGCACAATCAGAAATACGTGCAACCATATAACATCGTACCAATTCGAATTTTTAATCACAATTACAAATAGTACATACCATGACACTCTTAATTTCATTTTGCTCGGGTGAAGTGAAAATAGTGTCGTTAAATGTAAAAATCCGTGTTTTTGTGCACGTTTACGGAGTCCCTCTTTTTTCACTCTAACTCTTCTAAAACCCCAACTTCTTGCCGAGATAGAGAGTAGCCGCAGAACCAAAAATGGTGCCAAGTGCGTCATTCTTCGTCCGAAAGTTTAAAGTTTCACATCTTCAGCGGGCGTAAGTGTAGCCGTTTCTCTCTTTGGCATTTATTGTCTTCAATTTTCTACGCTATAATTGTATCCTCATTATTTTGTAAGACAAATATTTGTTAGGGATTTTATTTTCCCTCTAGGCTACCCATAATCTTTGGGAGAGTCTCACATCTTCGGCGGCAGATTTTACTTTCCCTCTCACCGCTATCTGGTGGATTTTATGTTCTTTGGTTTTCAATGTTTATAAAATCTCATTTCATCTATCACATTATCTCATAGTATAGCTATACAATTATGAAGTTTTTTGTTTTGACATAAATTAAAAACATTTTAAGTAACATTATATATTGACCACTTTTCGTTAGAAGTCGATCATGGTGTCAAAAGAGTAGTAACTCAACGACATTAGTGAACGCTGAAAGACCACGAAATCACTGATTTAAATCTTCCATCCCCAATTGTTGTAATCTCAAAAAAAAAAAAAAAAAAAAAAGTAGATCATAGTTACCAAATGTTTATTTGTCATGCTTGAAATTTACATAAGTGTTTCAATTTCATATGATCTTTGTTTGTCATTGTTATGGACTTTTGTTGAAGGTGTTATAGCTGGAGGTGTGGTCAACCTCGTTATAGAAGCTGCAATTGATTCAATCAAAACTCATTTAATGGTAGCCTTATATGTGTAAGTTAGTACCAATTGAATATCTTATAGGCTTCTAAAACTTTCGAGCCTCAAATGTATGAATAAATACTGTTGCTTTAATTATTTAATTCATTTTACGTTTTTAAGTGCTACATTTTTATTTTATTGATCTCTCAATTGAAATTATCTTCTTTTTTTTTGAATGAATCATTATACAATCTATATGATGATCATTTCTTTTGCTCAAAGCCATCATCCATACTTGTCTGCCTATTTAAAAAACTGAGCAAAAGATAGTTAGGACTATTATTAATATGGCTTTGTTAGGTTCTTCGAAGGAGGGAAAATTATACTGAATGGTCTTTATTTTGGACTTGTTGTAAATTTTGTTGAGACGTTATCGTGAGTGTAAATTCTCATCTTTTCATACATGAAAAAAGTTCAATTTTTTGTTTTATATATCTATATCATAAATTAATATTAATATTGAAGATTGTTTTTTGCATTTTTTGTTAAATAAAGGAAATAAAAGACAATATGAATTAATAAATATTTTAAAATAATTAAAAATAAAAATATGTATTACTTTCGTTTGAGTTTAATTTATAAAATATATTTTTGAAAGGTGTTTTATATTTTTTAATTAATGATCATTTCATAATACAATTCAATTTTTTTTTTTATATAATAGTGTATTTTTGTTCAAATTTATTCACGATTTGTATTAATAATTATTTAAAATTTATGTAGATAATCAAAAATAAAAATAAGAAATTAACGTTAATTAAACCTAACGAAATATATTTCAAAATGTAAATTGTATTATGAAATGATCATTAATTAAAAATATAAAACAACTTTTTAATTAAAAACTATTTTACAAAGAAAAACAAAAACTTAATTGTTCTATAATCATTTCTTCATTTAAATAAAAAAATTGATTATAAAATACCATCGAATATGAAATAGATTATCCAATTGTTATTAAATTTAATTTAATAAAAACATATTTTTAAAATTACCAATTAGCAAGAGATAGATTTAGAAGAATATTAATTCTACTACAAGATATGGTTGTTTCATATGCTCTTCTAAGTGCTAATGACTCTGTTGAACAAGAACCCCTAAACCTATAATGAAGCCATCAATAGCATAAATAAAGAAAAATGGTGGGTGGCTATGAAAGTAGAGTATGACTCTTTAATGAAAA
>JBBMEG010054578.1:0-15801 GCA_037832605.1 Cyclanthera cordifolia
CAAGGCGAGGCGCAATACATGCGCCTTGCGCCTAGGCGCGCGCCTGACCGCGCCTTACCGCGCCTTTCAAAACACTGAATCCTTCCACGTTTCAGCAAAGTGATAGTGTAATCCAGCATTCTAATGTGAGCCAAGTACGTGAGATAACAAAAAGTACCAAAGCCAGGTGAAGAGGGCTGCTGGTGTTGCTGCTGCTGAGGAATTTGACCATTCCATGCAGAACCGGGGCCCTGCATGTATATTGATTGCTCATAATTAGGTGAACCCATGTTGCCAACATTCCCATTCGGATAAAATCCACCTTGGGGAGAGTGAACATTTGGCTGCTGTTGCTGTTGAAATTGGGAAGCAGGTGGGTGGGGCTGAGCACCGGGATTGATAGGAGGAGGATTTGCGAGATTAGCGGCGTCTTTACCATCGGAAAACATGTCGAAAAGAACAAGAGCATTTTGATCGGATGCAGGAGGACTGGCTTGTTCTCCAAGAGGAACAAGAGCCAATGAAGTTTCTGCCTTTGGTGAATCAAAGTCACCGCTCAGCAGGTCCATACTGGGTTCAACTTTAGCTGGAGGAGCTGGACCATTAGTTGCAGCAGGTGCAGGAAGCAACAACTGGTTCAGGGTTTGAGAACCTTCACCAGCATTCGAGGCAGCTCTGCATAACAATTAAACGTAATGCAAAATCAACATAAGACCAGAATCAAATATCTAAGCATCCGATGAAACCTCATCAATCTGGACATTCAAAAAGTTCAATTAAATACATACAAAATCAGAACTTCAATAAACATGTAGCTAGATTATTCGAAGTAAACCAAGAAAAAGAAACAATAATGAGTAATCGAATATACCATACTGCAAAAAGTAATAAATTTAAGGGACGATAGAATCTGCCAATTTTTATTATCAAAACAACATTTACAAGGAGTTCTAGAGCTCCTCACTCTCCAATCTCACAGAAATAAACCCAAATTCAAAAGATACCCCTCAGCTTCCTCTCCCGCTCCCCATATACTCTCTAACCAACTTACAAAATCTAACTCCCCCGCACGTGAAACTCACACGTACGCTCTTTAACCCACACCGAACTTCCACTTTCTCCTTCGTACGTACACATGCTTTATTAGATTCGTATCAATACCCGCCCCCCAAAGAGCGACCTTGTCCTCAAGTTGAAAATCAGAAAATTGCAACTGAATGACATTTGCAGACTCCCACGAAGCATCCTCTGGAAAACTAGCACTCCACTATACTAAAACTTCCTGATCCTCCGATGACGAAGAATCATGCATTCCGAAAATCGCATGAGGCTGCAAAACAAAGGACAAATCATCACGCAATCCTTCCGGTGCCGGAATAATAGGACATGATGTCCCCACGGCCTTTCTAAGAACGGACACATGAAACATTGGATGAATACGAACAGATTACGGAAAATCCAATCGATAAGCTACTTTCCCTACACGAGCCAAGACTGAAAATGGTCCAATGAACCACGGTGCTAACTTCGGAGATTTAAACTAGGACAATGACAATTGACGATATGGCTTAAGCTTCAAATAAACCGCATCATCAACTTCAAATTGAATGTCCCTTCGCTTAGCATTAGCTCGAGTAGACATCAATTGTCGAGCCTTCAATAAAGAGGATTTAAGGGAATCCAACATTTTATCACGCTCAATTAACAACGAATCCACCGCAAACAACGAGTTATAGCCTACATCAAGCAAATAAGCTCTCCACCGTTTCACAGCATAAACAATTGCCATTAACTCTTGCTCATAAATGGGTTTCACACAGTGTGTAGGAGGAAATGCACGACTAAAATAAGCTAGCGATTGTTGTTCCTGCATTAAATCAGCCCTAACACCCAATGCATCTGTCTCGACCACAAACATTTTAGTAAAATCAGGTAAACGAAGGACTGGTACACTAATCATAGCACATTTTAACCATTGAAATGAGTCTTCAGCCTCCAAATCCCATATAAACTTCCCTTTCTTAAGCAACTAAGTTAATGGGAAAGCAATTGCCCCATAATTAGCTACAAAACGCCGATAGTATCCACTCAATCCCAAAAACCCGCGCAATAACTTAATCGATTTCGGACTTGGCCAGTTCACCATTGCCTCTACTTTTGCTGGGTCAACCTCCACCCCAAGCGAGGAAATGAAATGTCCTAAATATTCAATGCGAAAAACTCCAAATTGACACTTTTTTTTATTAGCTACAAACTTTTGAGACTTCAACACCTCAAAAACTTGAATCAGATGTTGCACATGATCAGACATAGAAGCACTATAAATCAGTATGTCATCAAAAAAAATCAAAACAAACTTACGTAGAAATGACCGTAACAGTTCATTCATTATCGATTGGAAAGTGGCTGGCGCATTTTTAAACCAAAAAGGCATTACTAAAAACTCATAATGACCTTCGTGAGTGGGAAAAGCAGTCTTATGCACGTCTGTTGGGTTAACTCGAATCTGATGATATCCTGATTTCAAATCAATTTTAGAAAATATGACCAATCCATGTAACTCGTCCAATAACTCATCCACCAAAGGAATTGGATATTTATCAAGAATTATGGCTTGATTTAGAGCTCTATAGTCAACACAAAAACGCCAACTCTCATCCTTCTTTTGGACCAACAACACCGGACTCGAAAATGAACTCGTACTTGGTTGAATAACTCCAGCCAATAACATCTCCTGCACCAATTTCTCGATCTCATTCTTTTGAAACTGTGGAAACGATACGGTCGCACATTCACTGCTTCCTTTCCAGCATTTAACTCAATCCTGTGATCTCGGTTCCGAAATGGTAGCAATGTACCCAAAGATTCCAAAATCACCAAATAACGTGCTAACACCTCTTGCAATTCTGGTGACACTCCACTACTTCCTTGCAAGAATTCTCCAACGGCCACTGAACTAGTCGTCAATTCCAACCGATTCAACTCAATTTACAATCCCTGATCGCTACCCCTTAAAGATTTCATCATCGACTTTAATGAAACTTGTGCTCTCACCAAACTAGGGTCACCTTAAAGCTGAACGCACCACTATCCCACCACAAACTGCATCTGCAATGCTCTATGATCAAATTCAATTTTGCCCAACGTTTATAGCCAAGCGACGCCCAATATCACATCCGCACTCTCCAAAGGCAACGGCAAAAAATCGTGCACCCACACAACTCTGCTAGTTTAAGCACCACGCCCTTACAAATACCGGCTGTGCGCACAGATCCTCCCGTTCCCAACACAACCCCATAATCATCCGAAGGGGATACCTCCAATTTTAATTTTGACACCACCACATCAAAAATGAAGTTATGAGTAGCTCCACTATCCACAAGAACCATCACTTCCTCCCCTTGAATACTACCCCGTATTTTCAAGGTCTTTGGGGAACTTAACCCTACCAAAGAATTTAATGACAAATTAGCCATCTCATGCACTTTCGAGCTCTCCTCATTCACCGTATCCCCCTAATCCAACTTCCGGAGATTCGTCTTGCTCAGCATCATCCTTCACAACCAACACTTGCAATGATTGCAACTCCTTTTTACAACGATGACTTGGCACAAATTTCTCATCACAACGAAAACATAAGCCTTTATCCTTCCTTGCGCTAATATCGTTGTCCGACAACCGCTTAAACGGTCCTTGCATACCCGAAGAAGAACTCACAGAAGTTGATGTCGTCATATTTGATCGGTTAGGTGTAAACGTAAAAGAACGCAAATTTGAGCCACTAAAATTTGATCCACTTGAAACAGACCCAGTCGATCCAGTACTAACACTACTTCACTTGTTTGTAGTCGTAATGCCAACACCCAACTTCCTTTTGTCCTGAATCGCAAAATCATCTTCAATCAGTTGCGCCATTAACATCTTCGCCTTCAACCCAATAGGGCAGAATTTCCTCATTTCACTTTGAATCTCCTCTTTGAGTCCACTCTCAAACTTCCCTTCTAGCACATTCACATTAACATCTTTCATGCCAATTGCATATTTTTCAAATAACTGAAGGTAATCAAGGATCGAACCTTCCTATTGTAAACTCATTAATTGCGCATAGCGATTAACTTGAGAAATAGACTGAAAACGTTCCAAAAGAAGTAACCGAAAATCAGCCAAGAACGTATTGGTGCCCTATCCTCTTCATATTGGTGTCAATCCAAAGCTTCACCTTTTAAACACATGACCACAGCATCTAACTTATCACTCTCAGTCAGCTGATTCACCAAAAAATAATGCTCTACTTGATGTAGCCAGCCTAAAGGATCCTCATCTCCACCATTTTTAAAAATTGGAACCTCTAATTTCCTTAAACGCATATCAAACAGAGGAATATCCTTACCGGAGTTATTCTGATTTGCAACCGAAGCTTGGAAAATTCCTTTCTGTCCATCAACGCTCGCTGCGAAATTCCTGCCAGTCCCACGCGAATTCAGCTCGCCTTCCTTCGTAGCGATCTCTCCTCCTCGTCGCGTCTCTTCTTCATGAGAATTTCTCCTTGCCGGAATTTCCACTATCGGAAAATTCGGCTTATCGGCCGAAACAATCTTACCTACTCCTTCGCCTGTCTCCTTCCGCGACAGAATCGATCGCAATTCCTCCCTCAACAGAGAGAATTGAAGACTCATTTGTTCTTCAACCGCCTTCTGCTTTGCCTCCATATCGGTAAATTGCGCCTTGATATGTGCCTCAGCCGCCTGCTGCTTCGCGACGAACTCTTCAGCAAACTCCTCAAGAGCGTTCAATCGAAGGTCCATTTTCCTAGCCATAGTCGATCGACAACTTGCTCTGATACCAAAATTGGTAGGATCGGCCAATTTTTATTATCAAAACAACATTTACAAGTTCTAAAGCTCCTCACTCTCCAATCTCACAGAGATAAACCCAAATTCAAAAGATACCCCTCAGCTTCCTCTCCCGCTCCCCATATACTCTCTAACCAACTTATAAAATCTAACTCCCCCGCACGTGCAACTCACACGTACGCTCTTTAGCTCACACCGAACTCCCGCTTTCTCCTTCGTAAGTACACATGCTTTATTAGGTTCGTATCACATAATTACTTTGAATCCGGCTGTTTGCTGCTATCTCCAGTGTCGATAAGAGGCCGATCTACATCAACGAGTGCTGTAGCAGATTCAGACTTTGGTTTCTGAGCAACAGGATTTCCAGAAGAAATAGATTCATGCCTTGCAAGTAGCCTCTGCAGATCATCATTAAGTGCAAGTCCTTGGCAAAGTAGTGACTCGTCCCTGCACCAGCATAATAAATTAAACATAAATATATGCAAATATAAAATGTGAGTATGGAATTAACAAACTCCTATGAACAGATGAGTTAAAAAAATGTGAAAGGCAATGTAAAAAGGCCAAAGTTACAAGACAGTCAATTATTTGACTGTGTATCATAGAGAGATAAATACAACAGAAAGGATAAGACAACCGAATCATTATAGCGACTTGAAGCTGAAACAAACTGTTGAACATTTCTTCTATTACGGCTGTTACACTAAAAATGCTGGGAATTCTTACTGGAACAAGTTTAAAATCATGTCTTTGGGAATAAAGAAAAGGAGAATATGATTTTATTTTTGTTTGGCCATAAATTGCGAGAGAAATGAAGAATTATGCAGAAAAATGCAGAGAAGCAACAATATATAATAATGAAATAATTGGAATTCCAAAAATACAATGAAAAGAAGAAGATTGAAATGAAGTTTTACAGCTAAGTGACATACTTTCCCACAGAGTTCATTATGTAATGATTTTTGCAATTACTCTATTCTAGGAGGTGTTTGAATGCATATTTAGAATAGGATTTATTTGAGTGATTAGAAAATAATAATTACAGTAACAGCTCGTTTGGATGTAGATTCTGTGAACGAGTTACTGTCAATAGCTTATTTGGATGTAGATTTTTTCGGAGAAGTTAGAGTAATAACTCGTATGGATGTAAATTTTTGTGAAGGTGTTACTGTCAATAGCTTGTTTGGATGTAAATTTTTTTGTAGAAGTTAGAGTAATAACTCGTTTGAATGTAAATTTCTATGGAGAAGTTACTATCAATAGCTTGTTTGGATGTAGAATTTTTTGGAGAAGTTAGAGTAATAGCTCGTTTGGAAGTAAATTTCTATGGAGAAGTTACTGTCAATAGCTTGTTCGGATGTAAACTTTTGCGGAAGAGTTAGAGTAATAGTTTGTTTGGATGTAGTTTTGATAAATGAGTTACACGAAATAATTGTAGGTAAATGAAATATTTTTAATTTTTTTACATTTCTTTTAAAAACAAAATAAATACACAATAATTAAAGGTGAGAATTTAAAGACTAGCAGCAGTCATCAATTCAATTTTGAGTTGCGTGTGAGACATGTAGCAATAAGGTTTAATTAAAAAAAAAAAAAAAAAAGTCTTCTTCATATCTCACATTTTTCCTTTAATTTTAATGTAAGACATTTCATTTTCTATTTTCCATTTTCATTCTTTCATCTTCAATGGAAAATCATCGTGGTGAGGGAGGAAAAACTTTCAAATCTAAAGGAAAGGAAAAGAGAAAAATATCAAATTTTGTTCTGCGCTGACTGATCAATAAGAATCCCGCCCTAAAATTGAAAAATCCACCAATAGAGTTTTTTTTTTTTTTTTTTGGTTGCAAACAGAGCATAACGAAGCTGAAAAAATTTCAGTAATAGAGCATAAAAAAGTTAAATAAAGTTGCAAAAATAGAGCCATAGGAAATTGAAAAGAGATGTAGAAATTCGACCAATTCGATTGCCCCCACGACAAGCTCTAATTGCTTACTGAACGCGGAATCGCAACAGATTTTTCTCTCAATTTAAAAAAGAAAAAATAAAAAGAAACAACACAGTTGAATTGGAGCGACTAGAACCGGCGGCTACAATTGGTTTGAGCTGTTAGATTGAGCTTTTATTTGGAGCTGTCGTAGGGGCTGTTGAACACCAACATCCAAATGGGCTGCTATTAACAACCCATTTCTAACAGCTCCATAAATATGCAAAACAAACAGCCCTAAGGATTAAGCGAAGTGGGGTGCATTGTGTAAACTCCAGTATAAAAGGTAAGTATTCTGTAATTTTTTGCAAGATCAACAAAAGATATGTTTTCCTCTTTAATAAACCAAGAAGCATATACGTGCAGGCACAAACGGGAATCATATGTGAATGTAAAAAAAAAAAAAAATAATCATAAAATAAAAATATCTACAGATACATAAAAACAACTACAAGTACGAAGTCTTACGCAGTTGAGTTTACAAGGTGAACCACCCTCTGCTTGTAAGTACGGCATTGGTCAACCAAGTCAACTATTAGTTCCTGTTTAGCTGCCTGCCAGATAAGAAACCCCAACATGAATTGAGTCAAGAATCCACAGAGCGTGTGATTTGATGGAAGAATTTAAAAAACATCGTAAGTATATCATGAGTTGCAATATAGTTTTTCTTTCATATTTAAACTGATAAAGTACCTCTTTATTCCCTGGTTCTAATGCATTGAGCATTTCTGAGAGGACATCCATAATTCCACGGGCATTTTGAATTTCAGTTACACTGCAAAAATGGAATAAATCAATTTCGTAGTTACTTATTAACTATATTCATAAAATGATCAAGAATACTATGCTCATGGAGGATGAGAACTAAATCAGTTTGTGCACCTTAAGGTTGGAAACTCAGACTCAGCCGAGGTCTCAGCACCATCGTGCTGATTAAGATCAGGATTCTGTAGATTTGGAGGATACGATGCCAAAGGTTGTGTTTGTGGAGGAGTGAATACAGGTGCAGAGCTCTCAGATCTCTGGGGAAATACTGCCCCAGAACGCTGAAACAAAGAAGATATCAACTCATATGCTCTTGTCATGATAACCAGCAGAAGATGGAAGATGCAAAAATAGAACTGAGATGACACGCACAGTGTTGCAAAAAATTAAAAGTTTTAACACTAACGCCTTATTTGATAACCATTTATGTTGTTTCTATAACCAAGCTTATAAATCCTACCTCCACTCATGATTTTATTTTCTTTGTTATCTACTTTTTACTATGTGACCAAAATCAATCCTTTTTTTTTTAATTTATATCTTTGAGTATTCGAGCCAGCTAGTGTGCACTTCGATTATTACCTTTTAATCCTTTACATTCCATTGTGAAGATAACATGTAAGAAATTGATTCCTAGAAAGATTTCCACTTTGAATTGAGTTCATAACCTCTAAAACACTTTATAATACAATGCCCTTGTTTGATCATATTAGACAGTATGAGATTCCTCCTCAAACCAGTTAGTAGTGAAGGGAGTCACCCATATACCTTATCAAGATGTTTAAGACTCTTAACCTTTACCATGTGGAACAAGGTGAGTATCTCTAACATGTCCCCTCAACATGGTGTCATAATGGGAATACCATCTTGGATTAGATCCGAATTTGTGGATTGAAATACCCATTATGGCATACTCGCTTGGATTGAATCTAAATGTTTTTAGATCAAATACCCAATTAAGTTTTACAGCTTGGTTGATTCAAATTACCTGCTAGGATCGGATCCAAATTTTGGGATCAAAAGCCACTTAAGTTTTTGCTGGCTTGGGTCATATCAGAATTTGGGGACTAAATATCTACTTGGAACTCTAATATCATTTAGATAACATGAGGTTCTACCTCAAAATCAATCGGTAGTGAGGGAAGTAACTCATAAACCTTATAAAGATGTTGAAGGCTCCTCACTAGGTAAGGCTCCTCATCATAATTCAATCCCTGATGGTTCATCCAATTTTGTCAAACTAAAATAGTTTTAGATGACTTTTTTTGTTTTACCAATGAAAAAAAGTTAATTTGCTCTTAAAATTTTACTAATAATTCAACTACTTCCAGCATAACTTTCAAAAGGAAAGTACCTAAAGTATTTTCTTTAATTCCTCAGAACGAAATACGTCTAAACGAGGAATATGCTTCAAAAACTGCTTTTTGACACTTACCAACAATTCATGGTATGCAGCGTAGTATTGTGGATATCTTGCCCTAGGTCCTCCAAAAGCTTCTTGCCAAGTATCTATTAGAATCAATATCTTCTCTTTGACGCGAAAATCAGGCTACATCACGCCGACAAATACTGAGAAGTTATTTTATGAAAGAATGATAGGTGAAGCAAAAAAAGTAACAAAAATATTCCAAATTAAAACTTACCTTCTTCTTCACCATTTTTACCATCTCATGAAGTAGACCCTTCTCTGCCACATGCATATGAACGATGTCCCCACAATTCTTAATGATTGTTTCCAACAGCTACAATGTAGAGATAAGACAAAATAAAAAATTAACTAAATCCTATAAAATATAGGATACCAAGATTTAGTACGCTAGCCATCCCTGCATGAAACGAGGTACTGCAAGCTTAAAGGTGAAATAGGAAATATTTATGAAATCAAATTAGTAACTTCCTGAAGAAATTGTTGCAGTAGCTTGAGGTAATATCTTATCTCATTCAGTGTTTTGAAAGGCGCACCCAGGCGCGCGCCTAGGCGCAAGGCGCATGTGTTGCGCCTCGCCTTGGAAAGGCGCAGCGAATCCCGTACTAGGCCATTCGTAGCGCGAGATAAGTTTTTTAAAGTATCAAAATGTCTTAAATCACTTATGCGTGTTTATATATCGTTTTTTTAATAAAACTTTATTTCTTTCTATGAAATGTATATTTTTTTATGTTTTTTATATTGTGCGCCTTAAGGTGCGCCTTGCGCCTCAGGCCCCAGAGGGCCATTGCGCCTTAGTGCGCCTTGGGCTTTTTAAAACACTGATCTCATTACTATCCTTTCAATACATGGAACCAAAGATAAATCGGAATAATCTTCAACTGACGAATTGGACCCATTTTTAAGCATACCCCCTTATATGAAAGGTAAACTATTTATTAAGCAGAGATTAGTACAAACAGTAAACATGAATAAGGCATATCCACACAAGATTTCAATGAGAAAACCCTATAAATATAAGCAGCTATCCTTGATTACGAAATTTATGATGAAAAGACTATGAGTTTTTCTAAACAATAAACAAATTTTTCATTGATTAATCAAAAGCAACAATACTAATGATATTTTTTATTTATGGGTGACTGACCAAGCCAGTTTACATGCACTTCCACTAACAAGATAAAAGGATATTTGCAGTATGATTATATATTTGGCACCTTTAACGAAAGGCTTCTACACCTCACTCATCTAAAGTGGCCAATTTGAAACCATACATGTATATGATCTTCCCATTTTAGAAACACCAGCCCTCCATTACTTTTGAATCTCTCTCTGCCTCTTACTCAACTATACAAGAAATTGTTATGCTTTTTTTATAGCCAGGAATCGGAGCTTCGACACACTACATACTACCTAAGGCATCCACCCCATCCCAAGGCCTGGACTTGGAAAACAACAAGACATTGTGATTTTATAATTAAGCTCACTCGTGAGTTTTGAACAATAAACCTCCAAGGGAGCAATACCTGGAGACTCAAGCCTTTGCCAATGAGGTTGTCAACTAAGAAATAGTTCTACTTTTATACAAAGAAAATGTTAATTGTTGTTAGTTAACATAATTAAATTTAATCCAACCTATCAGCTTAAGCTTTTAGGTTGATCGATGGTTTAATACAATTCAACATGGTATCAGAACAGGAGGTCTTGAGTTCGAATCCATGTCGTGTCATTTTCCTCCCCTTTTAATATTAATTCCACATGTAGGACAATTATGAAATTTCTAAGTCCACAAGTGAAGGGGAGTGTTAGTTGATATAATTAAATTTACCACAACCTATCAACTTGAGTTTTTAGATTGATTGGTGGTTTACATAATTCAACATGGTATCAAAGCAAAAGGATCGGAGTTTGAGCCCTTGACAAGTTGTTTCCTCCCAATTTAAAATTAATTCCATTTGTAGGACATTAATAAAATTTCTATGTCCAAAAGTGAGGAGTGTTAGTTGTCATAATTAAATTTACTCCAACCTATCAGCTTAAACTTTTAGGTTGGTTGGTGATTTACAAAATTCAACTTTGTACCTCTAGCAGATAGCTCAATGAGATAGCCAACCAAAAAAACCTTGCACCACAAAGTTCTGTACTTAAAATTCATTGCCCTTCAATATTACCAAAGTGCAAAACGGGAAGATAATGCATGCCTTAAAATATCCAGTAGCACATGAACACATATATATATAGTATACTAAGAAGGGAGTTCATAAATTTTTCTCTGAATCTGGGACCATTTGTGATTCTCACGCATCCTATCAAAGCAACCTAAGACTCTAACTCAAATATTAGTCAATGACATTGATTGAGCCATCACATAATCTAATTATTTACAACAAATATTAAACAACCTTGAAGTAGTTGCCTCCACTAGAACAAGGATTCAAAGAAGAAGAAATTCAGAACATAATGTGTTTTTTCTCTTCTCCGTCGGTAAGAGAAAAGATAACATCTACGCACAATATCTTCTTTAATCCTTTTAAAAAAACACATAATCCGAAACTAATAGCTGCATAGATATTAATGACGAAGCAGTAAAACATTGTGCATTCAATACAGTAAATAATGACAATAATGTCAATATACACCAAGGGGATGTTTGAATGAGTGGTTGCATGAGGGGTTGTAGTTTAGCCTTTACGTTCTTGCTTCTAAGTGCATAAAAATGACCAATTAAAAATAAGTCGATCTTAAGACTTACCGTCAGGGCAAGAAGTTGAGCCTTTACGTTCTTGCTTCCAAGACGCTTCTTTATTCCTTTAACCACATCTTTCGCTTGCCTGAAAATTTGCCAATGGAATAGTAAACTTCTTATGACAATAAATGAGATGGAGAATCGAGTCTTTGGTGTCGAGATAGATAATTCAAGTTTATTGACAATTGAACTATAGGCAACTGTACCAAAGTGAACATAGCTCAACTGGGTTGCATTAACAACCACGAGGTCCATAGTTCGAATCCCGCAATCTACCTTTTGTACTCAAAAAACAAAACAAAAAGAACTATAATAGAAAATCCAAATAGAAGAAAAAAAATCGAATCAAATTACTCCTCGTCAATGAATCAAATTAAACCGAAGCCTTGCCTAATCGCTCCTCGTCAATAAATCAAATTAAACGGAAATCCAGTAGATAATCCTCAGCCTTACTCGGTTGCTGAGTCGAAATTTATCATTTCCATTTTGAATGCATAATGGAACACATTGAGGAAGCCGGTTTCCATTTGGCATGTCTTGAATCTTCAGTTGGTAAATACAACAAATTCAAAATCCTAATTCTTGTGGCGCCGAACAAATTGTCAGCAGCCATACAGAAATTGATTACACAAAAATTCAAACAATTCTTTCGACCAATCATTGAAAATAGCTCAAAACAAAAACAGGCAACCCAACTTCTTCAAACTGAAAAATTACGACAAAAACAACGATTGGAATTGAAAAATATATAAAACCAATCAAATCGGACGCAATGCGTACCCAGGGTCATGGTTCAGCATATCACAGATCTCGATGTTCATCGCCCAATCTGGACCAATCAACATGTCGCTCGTTGCACGCGCCACCACGGAATTCACCATCTCTCTTCCGCGCAAACAATACCGCCCGATCGAAAGAACAAATTCCTATTCCAGAAACCGTACAACTTTCCACCGGCGACGGCAGTTAGTTTTCCGTCTATATAGTTGATTATTCCGTCGTCTCTCTCGAAATCGCTCTCCGGCCCGCGAGATCGCCGGTAACCCCCAGTGCTTTTCCTTTTTTTCTTTTTCTTTTTTTTTTTATTTTAATTTCTGCTCGACGCATTTTAGTTTGCTTTAGAATAGGCGATGGAACTAAAATGGAAGGCCAGTGAAACAGTGCCACGTGTAAAACAACGATCCACTTTCGTTGTGTAGTACTGAGGTGGAAGACTTTTGTTTTGCCGGCTCGGCCGACCTTTTTTTCCATCAAGCGGTCCGGTTCTTTATTTCGCCACTTTACTGGGTCGCATCGGCTTTTCGTTAGGGAATTTATCAGCCGCGACGCGCGACCATGAATCTGGCTAATCATTATTTGAGAGTAGTGTTTGAGGCAAATAGATCAAACGGAAAGAATTCAAATGTGTCAAAGTCATGAGAATTACCTTTCCATTGTTGCATTATCTATTGCCACATTTTTATTTTTTCTTAACTATTTTTTAAATCTTTCTTTTAATTACTTTTGCATAACTATTTTCACTTTCACCTGCTTTTTATTCATATTCTAACTATTTTTTCTTTCCATATACAAAAAATCATTCTTTTTTATAATAATTCTCACTTAAATTCTTGTCTCCTTACGAATTAAAATTTAATTTTTTTTTTTTTTTTATGCAGTGACTTAAATGGTAACTCTATGCTAAAAAAAGCAAAGATTTATAACTTAATAATAATTAAGATGTTACCATTTTCTTTATTAAAAATGTGACTATTTTGTATTTTCATCCGAATATTGTTGACTAATATAAATTACCTATCTCGTCATTATTAATATATTAAAATATTTTCAAATCTACTTTAATTTTCGCTTTTGTACTCTATTTTAATCATGTACTATCACTTGGCATCATGTATAGTACATGATTAAAATGGCAATGTATTGGGTAATTTTTAGAAAAATACTTGTTTTCTTTTTAAATTAAATAATTTGGGTGATAATTATGAAAATAATTTATTATGTTTATCAATGTAGAAAATGGCCGAGGGTGAAGAAGAAATTGGTGCAATCAAAGTCAGGCTATGCGATATAAAGTGCACTACAATGAATTTGAAAACTATTAGATTAGTGACCAAGCAAATGAGTCATAGGTAAGTTCATTATCTAGTTAACATAAATGACTTTAAATGCTTTAATTTATATATAATTTTATGATTCTTTTTATATAGGAGAAGATGATAAAATTGCAGATGAATCAAATGCAGCTGGAACACCTCTAACTCAATAAGAAATATGTGAACAAATGCTAGGTAGGCACAAATGCTAGGTAGGCGACAGATGGAATTAAATGCACTACCGACTTGCACTAGAAAGAGGAGGAAGATCTGACTCTTCAATTTTAGGGGTTCCTGCCTCGACACGATGATCGAGTGAATGACAACTGCATCTGAAAACATACAACTACGTGAAGAACTGAACTGAAGAACAAGCTAGAATGAGAGAGCAACAACAAAGATAAATGAAACACAAGCAATTCTTCAACCCCAATGTAACAACCCGAAGTTTTCAAAGCTTTAAATCAAAATTTAAAGGTTATTATTCGAAACATTTGTTAAGGTTGTAAAATTAATTAAATAACAATATTTAAAATTAAATTGGATTAATCTTATTCCAATTAAATACTGTCCATAAAATCATTTAATGATCTTTTTTATAAAGAAAAATTAACATTTTTCTCCCCTTATCGATAAATGTTAGCTCCCACGATTTCTTTCCTGTTCTTTTTAGTTCACGAGAAAAACTGCAGTACATCTGTATTGCCACACCAAATCTGGCCAGCCCTGCAGAAGCGCCAAAGCTGTGAGAGTTATGTTTAGGTAATTTTTGTATGCTAAATTGATGATTTATTGAGTTTTGGCATATGATTTTAGATCTGGTTGAAATTTCATTGAGTTATATTTCTGGGCTATTGTTGAGATTAGAACATTATATGAATTTTCACTATGGATTATTTATCGGTAGGTCATTTTGTTGGTCATGATCAAATCAAAAACCTGTTAATTATTTATCAATAGGCTTTTATCATTTTGTTGGTCCTGATCAAATCAATTAAATGAAACCGGTTAATTATTTATATAGGCCTTTTGCCATTTTGTTGGTCATGATTTTAAATGAAACCGGTTAAATGTTGAAGCGTTCTGTATTTAAACCTGTGGCTTTTTGCAATTTTGTTGGCGATCAAACCTGTTAAAAGCGGAAACCTTTCATATTAAATTCTTTAATTGTGAGACCTCGTGGGGTGAAAACTTAATTAACTAACTAATGTTTTTAACGTATTAATGACACTTAGGTCATGAGTTTGATTAACTCCGATTGAGTTGAGGCTCGAGAAATGGTCTCTTGATTTCGTCGTCCTGTTCATTTTTATAGTCGTAAGTGCTAATTCAAATCCATTTATTCGTTAGTGCCACTTCATAGTTCGAGGGTTTTGGAGCTGAGGAGCTTATAATTCGGCCGGGTAAGGAACCATTACCTCTTCTCGTGGTTTGTGGTGTAATAGCATGTATGCATGTTGATTGAGCTTGTTGTTATCTTGTTGATTGTGGAGTTTCTATGGTATCTATTACGTGAATATGATTTGAGTGTACTTGTAGGTATTATGTTATTTTAAGTTATGGTTGATGCTTGTTAGGTTGTGATATATTGTACAGTGACTAGCCTAACAATATATATGTGTTGATTTTAATGTTCCAAAGAGAACTCTAGTTATTTTAATGTTCCAAAAGGGAATTCTAGTTATTTTAATGTTCTACAAAAGGACCGAGTTTTGAGATGTTCCAAAGTGAACCGAGTTTTGAGATGTTCCAAAGGAACCAGTTTTGAGATGTTTCAAAGGAACCAGTTTTGAGATGTTTTAAAGGAACCAGTTTTGAGATGTTCCAAAGGAACCAGTTTTGAGATGTTCCAAAGGGAACCGAGTTTTGAGATGTTCCAAAGGAACCAGTTTTGAGATGTTCCAAAGGAACCAGTTTTGAGATGTTCCAAAGGGAACCGAGTTTTGAGATGTTCC
>JBBMEG010054600.1:0-15933 GCA_037832605.1 Cyclanthera cordifolia
TGGAAAATAAGACCTAGGAAGCCAAAAGTCAATTGTACATCAATTGAGAGACTTAAATGCTAGACAAAAGGGTAGATGGGCCTTAAATACACCTAACAAACTCATCTAAAAGTTATTTAACAATTATGGGCATGTTTGACAAAAATTTAAACTTAAAAAGTACCAAAATAAGAAATCTATAAAAATTATTATTTAAAATTCTGCATTGAAATTAAAAATCTCTAAAATCTTCTTATTTTTGCTTGTTGTACTTGCTCCTTCATAAGAATACAATAAGTTGTTGGTTGGATTCATATCATCCCCCCTTCTTAAAATTATTTGTTCTCAAATCAAGATCTTCAATTCCTGGTTTGAACACCTTGTGCTTGCTGCCATAAATGCATTTAGAAACAAATTTTGGGTATTTCCTTAAAACAAAAGAGTTGCCATTGTGTTTGTTGTTGGTGTTGACTTTAGACGGACTCTTTGGTTGAATACGTTGTATAAGATCTTCCGTCTTCTGTAAAAGCTCAAAAGAAACACTAGAGAAAGATGGTTTGAGCTCACCCATTAGGTAACAAGTTCCCTTAAATAAAAGATAAAAAATATTTTGCTTTGAAAATAAAATATATTTCACTTCACTCGCTCTTTCACACAAGCTCACTTTATTGGCTTTTCTCTCATTTTTCTTTATTGGCCATAAACTAATCTCATGTTTTTTTCTCTCACTCTTTTTTTCATCATATTTTTTTTAACAAATTCACATGCTTTCGTTTTGGCCTTTTTTGTCTTTTCCTCTAACTCATACACGTCAACATATACATCATTAAGAATAGGTGTTACAATAGTAGAATGGTTACATGAAAGCGATTCCTCATAATCTAGTTTCCTCCCAACATCAATAACATCTGTTGCAACTAAACCCCAATTCATTTTATTTTCAATCTTACCATTTTTTTCTTCAACCACAATTTCACTTTTAGTACATAAACTATCATTTTTCAAGGGCAATTGAACATTTGCAATTTGTTTATGTTTTGTGTACCTTGTAGAATTCGTTTCACAATATGCTCTTCTTTCATTCATTTCCTCCCTAAACATTTTCATCATCTCAAAAGTGCATAAGCTAAAAAATGAGCCATATTACTACCTTAAATTTTTGAAATAGCTCCTACATCTAAATGGTACCTCAAATTTGAAAAAAATGTTTAAGAAAAGACCAATAAATTCGAATAGGTACATGTGTGAAACCAAACATTTAAAAGGGACGTGCCTAAGTAGCCTACGTGGCCGAAAAGAGCCAGAGGATAGTGAGTCTCTGAAAATGGAGCCTACTTCGCCGAAATTTGTTAAAAGCTAGTGAGTCTCTAAAAAGAGAGCCTACTTGGTCAAAAAGTACTGAAGGGTGGTGAGTCTCTGCAAATGGAGCTTACTTTGCCAAAATTTTGAAAAATGCCTAAAAGAGGTGAAACTCTTAAAAGAGAACTTACTTGGCAAAAATTTTGAAAGAAGGCTAAAAAAGAGTAAGTCTTTGAAAAAGAGAACCTTCTTAACAACAAACACTGAGTTACTCTTCAAAATTCGACAATGCTATTCGAAAATGAAGAGTGATGGTAATGTTTGTACATCAAAACGAAGGTGAACATCCCTCAAAAGGGAAAAGTCGTGGAGGTCTGAGCTCCCCTAAGAGTCGGTCGAGTCCAAGCGACGACCGGACATCATCTAAAACGGCCGAAGTCACGCCTAGAAGTCTCACCACCCCTAGGGGGTCAGCTATGGGAATAAGGCCCTTTGGTGCCAGACCATGTCAAAATCTGATCCTTGAGGGGACGGTCGAAAGCGAACACGGGGGAAAGCCATGGAGGTTACGGCTCATCTAAGAGCTGATCGAGTTGAAGTAACATCCTAGGTCATTGCACTCTTAAGGGGTAATGTCCAAGAGTTACACCGACAGGTGAACACCCCCTAAGGGGGGAAAGCCGTGGAGGTCAGGGCTTCCCTAAGAGCCGGTCGAGTCTTAGTGACAACTGAATTCGCTGATAACGACCACAAGTTACACCGAAGTCTAACACCCCCTAAGGGAGAAAAGATGTGGAGGTCAGGGCTCCCCTAAGAGTTGGTCGAGTCCAAGTGACAACTGAATCCATCAATAACCTCTGGGAATTACACCGAAGGTGAACACCCACTTTAGAGGTTGCAAGTCGAGGAGGTCCGAGCTCCTTTAAGAGCTGGCCGGCTCCAAGTGATGACTGGATACCGCCAATAATGGTCGGGAGTCACGTCGAGAAGTCTGACCACCCCTAGGGAGGTCAGCATGGGAACCAGTCCCCTCAGGGCCGGACCATGTTAAAATCTGATCCTAGAGGGGATGGTCGAAGGCGAACACCCCCCAAAATGGGAGAAAGTCGTGGAGGTGAGGGCTCTTCTAAGAGCCAATCAAGTCCAAGTAACATCCTAGGTTGTTGCACCCTTAAGGGGTAACATCCTGGAGTTACACCAAAAAGACCCATACCCTTAAGGGGTCGGTAGTGAAGGTGAGGACCTTCAAAGTTTGGCCAAGTCGAAGTAACCCTCGAGATAAGACCTTTACATCTCTCAAGTGTAACGGTCAAGGGTTATGCTTGTGTTAATGCCCGACTTAAATGGCAGTCGTTACAAACGGTTAACCATTAAGTCGTCATTAATGAGCTGTAGCGATTACACTATCAGCTGTTATAAAAGTCATAATGATTCACATCTCTTCGGAAGCCAAATTGAGTCAAATCAAGTTGTAAACTAATCCTAAGCTCTCTCTAAACACTCTCCTAAATTTGTTTACTTACTTAGACATCGGAGGCCCTGTGGCTCACACCACATCGGTGTGTCTAATTTTGTCTTATTTGCAGACAAATTTATCCTCCATAAATAAATTGTATCATTGATCCCAGTTATCCATTTTTCGGCATCAACAAAACCTATAAATTTTTGTGCATTTAAAAAAATAAACATACAATCCATGTAGAAGCCAAACATATTTCGGATCACAATACAAATAAGTCATTGATTGTTAGATACATTCATAATTTCAAAATAAGTACAAAAAATTATATAAAGGCAATTTATAAATCAACGTAAGTCAAATTGATTCCACAAATATATCAGCAAATATAGTTAGATAAAATAACAAAAAAAAAAAAAATCTTCCTCAAGATGGTCCTTATCTGATTCTTCCCAATCTGCTAGCCCATTCTCCATTAGGTTGTTGATGCATTAGTCATCTAAAAAGTAGAACAAAGTTTAAGGGTTTAGTATACTTATGATCTTTCTTAATGTGTACAAAGTATTTCAAACAATAACATAAAAATATAATCAACCTCAATCAACATTACATCAAAGCAAAAATTATTGAAAGGAAAAAAACAAGTCTGAAAAGTAAATAAATTACATGAAACAACAACAACATACCTCATTTTCAGAGTAAGCATTTCAAAGAGACACCTAAAAATACACCGTAAGTAGACCTTAATAAAAATGATAAAAAAATTTAAAATAGAATCAATAAGAACTTTAAAAGAATTTATATGACAACACACAATTTCACACAAGAGATGACCAATAAAGAATTTCTCACATATTGTTGCAAAGAACTCCCCCAAGGTTTTGCATGGATTCATATATTCCCGAACTTTCTACACACATAAGAGCATGCTATAAACAAACTGATAGAAATGAGAGTGATAGATCGATGAAAAAAATGATAGGTAATAAGGTTGGGTTAGATACACAATCTCATCAATCAGGCATGATGCTTCCAACCACAATCAAGCTGGTTTATCACTTTGTCAAACATAGTATGAGTGATAGTGATATGCTACAAGTAAATCTTGACGAAAACATGTTTAGTTTTCATAACAAGTGCTTCCTTGCAAGAGAAGATATTTTGCAATATTGTGAGATTGAAGAAATTGGCTATACTCTCATTTTTGTTACATTGCGTAAGTAATACATCTTTTTCAATTATTATACATACTTCTTACATTTAATAACATTTCCTAAATATATTTCAGCTACATTTGATCTACTTACAATCAACAAATTCTCGATAACTACTTACTAGTAAACGGTAGTAGTTTTGCATCGATTTTAGGAAATCAAAATCAAGACGAGCAAATTAAGAATTTTGCTGATCGTTTTGACATGATTACTAATGTCGTCAACGTGTATTCTTTCCCTTTAATACCGGGTATGCATTTATAAATTTTAAACATTGTAGCATGTATTATATATACCTATGAATATTTTATAACATTTTAAAATCATTGTTCTGTCGTTTAGGCACCATTGGATTTTTGTAGTCTTAATTCCTAAAGATGGTACTTTTTATATTTTGAACGCACTCGGTCAGAAGACGCTCGATGAGAGTTTAGCACATATCGTAAATACATAAGTTTTTTTGTTTTTGGTAGTTTTTTTTTTCAATTAGCTTATTATCCTAATGTTTTCACTTTTGTTCTATAGTTCTTATTGATTGTGGCAATCAAAAAATTGGTTCAGATCCACAAAATTAACATGGAAATCAGTGAAGCTATGTAAAAAAATCATAGATTGCTTCTATTTTTTTTTTTTTTTTGTCATGTACAATTATTATAATAAAATGATAAAATTTATTCACTAGCACCCTCATCAATTGTGTATGGATATTATGTCCAATTGTTCATACAAAAGATGATATCCAACACGTGCACCCCTATAAATAAACTGATAAGTTTTTGTTTTACTTCATTCACAATTTTAGTCTATATAGTTTGCAAAACTTTTTGTTTATTAATATGGAAATATTGTGTTATGCTTTAGTTTAACACTGTTGAGGATCTCATAATATCTCACATCGGTAAGGTGGGCTACTCCTCTCATTGTAAGGTGGGCTACTCCTCTCATTACCAATTGGTAATGAGAGGAGTAGTCCACCTTACCGATGTGGAATATTACGAGATCCTCAACACGCCCCCTCAAGATGTGGACTCCTCTCATTGCCAAATGGTTTTGAGATGGATGCCCACACTTTCTAAGAAACACCATGAAACCATACACTCAAGAAGATATGGATGAAATACGAATCGAATGGGCCGACTTAATAGGTAGATTTTTATTAGTAAACAAAGATTAATTATTGTATAATATTTATGATATTGTTTGTATATATGACGTATTTTCTGGCGAGACACTATATATTGTGTATTTTGTTTTCTGGTAATATTTAATTTCATTTTTGAAATTTGGAGGATTAACAGATTTTTGGGTAATATTAATGTTACGTCATTATGCTACCGAAATTGAATTTAAAGATGAGTTTGGAGGTGAATAAATACTAGGTAAAATTTTGGTGGTTTGACATTTTCAAGGCATTTTTTGTACTATATTTGCGTGGAAATAGACAAATCATCATTTAGTTTTTTTATACAAGTTTTGAGACTTTTAATATCGGGCACGAATGATGACAGGCTGGACCCACATGATCAACAAAAAAAGATATTATGTTAGTTAGCATTTAATAATAAGAGCGATTTTTAAATGAAGACGGGCAGGACCCACATGAATGAACCTTTTTTTAAATTTAAAAAACATACTTCTAATTTCGGGCGCAAAATGGCCTAAAACCGACACCATTTAGAATTGGTGTCAGTTTTGGAGCAACACGGATGGCTTTTGGTGTCTGTCATGTATTGATCTCATCTTGCGTGACACCAAAGTCTTTCGGTGTCGGTTCTGGCCCGTCACTAAATGTCTTTAATGTCACCTGTATTGATGACGGTCGTATGCCCGACACCATTTGTGAAAGATGTCGGCATATCCCGGCCGTCACTAAATCTCCGTTTCTACTAGTGAAATGAAACAAATAAAATTGAAAAATAAACTAAATTCTTATTGAAAAAAAAACTGAAATATATACCAAAATCAAACTTTTTTTTTTTCGAGAAAATTGTACAAATCACTCCTAAACTATGACGTTTGTAACAATTGAGTCTCTTAACTTTGAATTTGATCAATAATGTCATTTAAAATTTGATAAGGGTTGCAATTGACTCTTTTAAGCTAAATTGGAGAGATTTTTTCATATATAGAAAGGGTAATTTGTCATATGTGTTTTTTTTTTATAACGTTTGTAATTTTGGCTTGGTTGCATGTGTTTTTGGAAGGAAGAACAATTGTAAATGATTTGGAGAATATTGGAATGATTTTATAGTTTTTTGGATTAATTTCCGTTTCAATTTTCAGGCACCTCCTCCCGACTTAAATCCTCCATGTTCTTAAATAAAAAAACAGAGAACAAAATAGAAGATAGGAACTAAGTTTGTTGATTTTTAATCAAAATCTTGTTGGTGAAAGAGATGTTTAAATTTTTAATTAAAAAAACAATAATGAAAGAGAGAGGTAAGAGAGAGAAATGGAGGTTGAAGACAAAGTATGATCAAGGAGAATTGACATTTTTTTTTCTAAAGGACAATTATATCATTTTACTATCCCACTTACATTTGAAATATGAGTAAGTTGCAACACTTATCAAATTTGAAAGGAAGTAATTGATCAAATTTAAAATTTAGAGATATAATTGTAACAAAGTCATAGTTTAAGAGTGTTCTGTGCATTTTTATTTTTTTTATTGAATATCGATTTGAACCAAATTATTAAAAATTGAAGATATTGGTTCAATGGTCGTCATAAATTGGACAGAAATTAAATTGAACTTACCCTTGTATATACACCAAAATCAATTAGAAAATACAAAGGACAAAAATGTAATTAAACAGAAAAAAATGAATACTTATGAAAGCAAAGAGAATGATTGAAATATAAAGAAGCAATAATATAAATGGAGAGCTTCATCCATTGGATTGGGAATATCATAGCAAAAGTTGTCCCTTTGTCTTAGACCTACATTCCCGACATGAGGCTCTCCGGTGAGTCTCTCTCTTTTTTTTTTTTCTTCTTTTTCCTGTTATGGGTTATTGCTTATTATTATGACGGTTTTGTTGTGTACAGATCTAGGCGAAAATGGAGCAGCCGTCGTGAACCAGGCACGAATCATCGCCGTGTCGCTGTTCGGCGTGGTGGCGGCCGCCGGAGCGCGTTATCACTGGAGACGAAATTCAAGTTTGTCGTCGGCGGCCGTCGTGGAGGATCAGAAAATCGTGCCGGTTATTGGACGGACCGAATCCGGCCGGTCCGGAACCATCGAACCGTTCCCTGACTATGTTGGTAAGTTCTTCCAAACCAAACCTATGGTGGAAAGAGAATAATATTATTACCCATTATTCGTTATTAATTTTTTATTTTTCTTTTTTTTTTTGGAAAAACACAATTCAATTCATCAACCAAATCAACAATGAAACCTATTTTTTTGAAAGGACCACAAGCTGGTCCAATTCCACACGTGGGAGTGGGTGTGTTTATTTTTTGTAGAGAGAAGTGTTAAGTATTATTCCTAAAAAAATCATGGCTTATACTCTATAGTAAAAAATCATTCTTAATCACTCTATCAATTAACTCAATCAAATTTCACATCAAATTAGTCACTCAATTATTACTAACCAAATTCTCAAACAAGTAATTAATTATCCATTACTGTTAACATTAATTTTCAAACAAGTACTCCAAACTACCATTAATCAACCCACCTTAACCGGCAAAATCAATATCCTCTCTGGAAAGAAAATCTTCCTCACAAATCTTAGTCTCATTTTCTAAGAAAATACGTGAAAATTAAACGTCTTTCTACATGTACAAAAGTCAACATTTTGTATATATCATGTGTGCCTCTTAATAATTTATTTATTGAATATTTAATTTATAAAATAATTTTACATGAAATCCATAATGCTATATATATATATATATATATATATATATATATATATATAATTTCTGTTTTTCTCTAAAAATGATATATAAAAGTAAAATAAAATATCGTGACCCGTTGCAGGAAGTGAGAGAGAGAGAGAGAGAGAGTTTTTCTTCATTTAAAAATTAAATAAAATATCTGTTCAAATTTTGAAATTGTCCTCTCAAATCAAAACTCGCAATCTTTTGTTGAAAAATCAACGTGGCCTAGTTCTAGATGCTTGGGCAGCATTAAAAATAAAAGAGAGAAGGACAGGAAATTATTTGTGGTGGGCAGGTCACCATAATTATTTATTTTTAATTCTTTTCTTAATTATTTTTTAATTATTCATATTCATAATTTTATTTTTTTTATTATCATTCTCTTTTTAGAATTAATAATTCTTCCTATAATCATTTTCTTTTTCATGCATTCTTCCATATTTCATTTCTTTCATAATCATTCTCATTTCCTTTGTCTTAAACTCACTCTTAATTCACCTGTTTGGAGTGGTAGAAAAAATTCATCTACTTGGAGCAGTAGAAAAAGATGAGAGAGAAGAAACATTTTTTTGATGTTTGACCTGCAAAACGAATTTAGGCAATTTAAGCTCATTTTTCTTACTAGGGGTTTGTTCGAGGGTATTATAAAATATTTAAAAAAGAATTTTTAGAATCATTTTATAAAAGTTTTATCCAAACAAAATATTAAAATAATTTATTTTTTATAATCACTCAAAATAATGACTTATTTTTAATTATTCAAAATAATCACTTCACAAATTTTGAAAACAAACATCTCATTATGAATTTAGCCAAACATGCCATATGAGTAAAGTATGGGTGGTGGTTGTGACAGTATGGCATCAGTTGATTTTCCCATTATTGATCAATATTAATCTTGGTTTTAATTATATCACACCAATTATTAACCAATTATTATGGGTTTTTTTTTCTTGTTTCTAATTTTGTTATCCTTCCTCCCACTCTCTACCATATTGCCCCCTCTTTCCAAGTAAATGAATTCCCTGGAATAAAATTTTCAGTTTATTTTTAGTTTATTTCCCAATAACTTGTGCAGGTACTTGAAAGTGTAGAAAATATGATTTTTGGGTTTTAAAACATTAAAACATTTTGATGAAACATTTCAAAATGGAAGAGTAATGGCTCGGCTAAACTACTGCCGCACCCAAGCCTGTTTGGCCCACTCACTTTTGCACACTGGTTTCCAACTTACTCTTTTTCTGAAACAATCTTAAATTTCATAAATACTATTCATCAACCCTACCTTTTAATTTTATATTATTATCAATCATAGTCGGTAATAAATTAATTGTTTGAAAATTGATGTTAATAGTAATTTAGTGATATGTTTGATGTGAAATTTGATTGAATAGTTTGATAGAGAATTTAATAAATAATTAAGATGAGTTGTTTATTACTAAATACCACTATTACAAATTAGGGTATAGGTGTCGGTCAAACCAAAATATTTTAAAAAATACGGATATTAGGTGTCGGTCACATTTGGTGTCGGTCAACATTTTTAGTGTCGGTTAGACCGACACCAAATGTGGACCGACACTAAAAAAAATAAAAATAAAAAAAAATAAAAAACCGGTCCAGTTCACCCTTTAGTGTCGGTCGGACCATCACCAAATATCTTTAGTGTCGACATATGACTGTCACTAAAAGTTCAATTTTCTACTAGTGTACCGTGGTAATTAATCACTCATTTCTACTAAAAACAAACACACAAAAAATGAGCGAGAACGGTAAAATTCAATAATCAATAATTTACCAATTTGAATCTTTCATCCACACCATATTCTCATGTTCTCAAAAAAAATTGAATTATTATATATTTTTATTCATCCCACTTTTTCTTTTCATTTATTTTGTCCTTATCATATTTTTTGTTGCGTTTTTTTTCCTTCTTGGAGTTATTTGTAGTTGCCAGTGGTTATGGGTTCTATAGATATAATATTTAAAGTGCAATTTAATCAAAACATTTTAATATTAATAACTAAAAATATGAACTTAAATGTATTAGCATACATGTAAATAATAATATATTTATCATATCACTGTATATAATAATGTTTTAGACAGAGAATATTGGCATTATAGAGATTTGGGTTTTGAAATTCAAAATCATAATATTGGCATTAAAGAGTTGGACCACTGCTATGAATGGTGGTGTACTCAAATGTATCCATTTTAGGTGCTATTAATTCTTATGTGAACCCCACTGCCATTGTTCGGTTCTTATTTCTTGTTTCTCATTTTTTAAGGATAAGAAACAAAAATGTGTGGGATAACTATTTCTTTATCTTGATTTTTACAAAAAAAAACAAAAATTGAAAACAAAACTTGTATAGTAACAAGTTTTATTTCTTGTTTTTTTCTCCTCTTAATTTTACAATTTTTTATAATTTTAAAAATGTAAGTCGGGTTGAATAAAAAATATATAATATGCATTAAAAAATAATTATAATAAATTATATGATCTAATATAAATAAATATTTTACCAAAATATAAAAATAAATCTCAATGTAGAATTAATAAAAAATTTAATATTATTTTAAAAATAACAACAAATTTAATAAGTTGTTTTTCACTCATTCATTCATAGGGGTGAAACTAAAAATAAAAAAATTGACGAAACCAAACCGAATCGAAGCAAACTGATCTTTTTTAGAACAATATTGGATCATACAATTTACTATTTTAGAAAACCAAAGTATAAAATATATTGAATACTCCGATTTAGATATATAGTACAAATTGGGAAAAAGGACCATAAACCGTGGAGGACACCACTACTCCCAAATAAATGAAAGACAAATACTCATTCCCAAAATCGAACCTGAGATGTTGAATTGGATTACCACTAAATTACAATTAGAGCCAATTTTTAAATTGTATGCCATACATATAAATTGAAAATTTTGGAATTAAAATAGTATATAAACAAATTAATTAAAATAATTAAATAAATATAAAATATAAACATAAAATAATATATGGCAAAAGAGTAATAAAAAATGTTCAAGGTTAGGATTCGAATCGTGACCATGTAATAAAAATTATTATTTAATTTATCACAACAACAAGTCAAAACTACCTTTTAATAAAGGTTGTGAGTTTTTTACAAAGGAAACAAAAATTTTAGATTTCAAAAAAGAAAACAGAACACGGGAAACTTCTTTGGGTAGGTTTTCATTTTGCTATCAAATTTAAGAAACGTTCTTATTATTTTTTGAATAAAAAAACGGGAACAGTTATCAAACAAATCTGTTTCTTAAAAAATAAGATGGAGGAAACAAGAACTTTACCATACGAGTCTTAAAAGGCCTTTGGATTTCTCCTTAATTGAACCAGACAAAGACAAGATTGCTAAAAAAATGCAAAAGGCAAGGAAGACAGTGGAGCGTAAGATGAATTAAATTTTGACTATGTAGCTTGTTCTGTAATGGTGTATCGGGAGGTGCAGGGTTGCTGAACATTATGAAAACTCTATTTTAGAATGTTTGAGACTAGCTAGGCAACCTCTAGGCAGTCCAAAATTTGAGGAAAGTTGTCTTACTATCTAAACCGAATTAAATTTTTATTGATGAAAGTAATTGTAATGAGTCGATCTAGTTAATGTTAAAGCTCAAATTGGTTTTGATAATGGTTTTCATGTGGATTTTCGAGAAAAAAGTGGTGACTTATGCATGTTTTGAAATAAAAGTATTCAATTGCTCGTATAAGGCCAATGGCGTTTAACCGGTTTTTATGGGGGATCCTAAAGCCTCTAAGAGGAAGTATTCTTGGGAGCTTTTATGTTGTTTAAGTACTATGTACACTGGACCATGGTTAGTTGCGGACGACTTTTGTGAAGTTATGTATGAAAATGAAAAATGGGGTTAGACGGTTGAATCAACCATTGATAGAAGATTTTAGAGGAGCTATTCAAACTTGTGAATTATCTGATATGAGCTACAAAGGTGCACCATTTACATGGTATCAAACACAATAAGATCATGCGGTCTTAAAGGAAAGATAAGATACAGGTTTGTGAAATATAGCATTTTGGCATATCTTCCCTTCTCTATTTTGATTTTTGGGGTTATGATTATTGCCCGTTTGGGATTAATGTTGCATCAAAGTCATTAAACAACCTGTTTAAGCGTAAGAAAATATTTTGGTTTGAGGAAGTTTGAGCCATGCAAGTTAATTGTTTGAAAATGGTTGAAGATAGTGAAAAAAGTGAATGAAACATTGGTGGGGGACCCCTCTAGCGAAGCGGCTTTGCCCTCATGGGGAACAAAGTTAAACGGATAGTATGCCTAAAAAAAATCAATACGGCTACTATGGATATCCAAAAGGAAGTTCTAAACAATACGATGTTTAGAATGCCAAAAAACGTTTTGAGAGCATTTTAAATGAGAAAAAAAATTATTGGAAACAATGCTGCATAGTAGATTGGATGCAATAGGGTGATAGGAATTCAAGGTGGTTTCATGAGTGTGTTTCTATATTAAGAAGAATTAATTTGATGGATGAAGTGTGTGGCCAGGATAGAAGTTGGACTTGTACTGTGGAAGAAATGGAAATTGAAGTATGCTATAATTTTAACACCCTTTTCACCTAATGAAGGGAATGCTGATGGTATTAGGATGGTTTTTTTTTTAATGGGATTAACCACTATTTTTCTTTGGAGCACGTTGATCTCATATGAAAGCCTTTTACATCCGAAGAAATGCTTAATGCTCTGAAGCATATGGATCCTTCCAAAGCCCTAGGTACAGATTGTTATTCTGCATTTTTTTTATAAAAATTATTGATCTATTAGTGGATCAGATATTAATTTCTGCCTAAGTATTCTCGATGAGGGGAAGGCCTTGGATGATATAAAAAAAACTACTATCACTCTCGATTCCTAAATTCTCAGATGCTAGATCGATTAAGAATTTTCGTCCTATAAGTCTTTGCAATGTTCTTTGCAAAATTATTTCAAAGACAATTGCGAATAGGCTTCGAGTTATTTTGTGCTGTGTTATTTCACCCAATCAGAGTACTTTCTTGCCTCAAAGAAATATATATGGCAATGCTTTATTGGGGTTCAAATGTCTTCATTCTTTGAAATGGAGGAAAAAGGTATTTCTGGAGTGGAGTTGCTGCATTAAAATTAGATATGAGTATGGCCCTTGATAGAGTGGAATGGTATTATCGCCATAAGCTTATCTCGCTCTTAACTTTAATTATGGTTTTGTGGATTTAATCATGTGGTGTATCACCTTAGTGACTTACTGTTGCAACATTGAGACTGGAAAATGCAATATCACTTAGGTTGAGACAGGGGACCATCTCTCTCCTTATTTATTTATGTTATGTACATAGGGGCTTTCTCGAGCTGGATGGAGTAAAAAAATGTTAAATAATAGGGATGAAAGTAGTATGATGCGCTCCTTCGATCTCTCATTTATTGTTTACTCATGATTGTTTATTATTTTTTGGTGCTACCGAGGTGAAATGAAACATATTTTGCAGGCTTTGAGTTTGTTTACATGCTAGAAGATAAATTATGAAAAATCGACAATTTGTTTTAGTCTGAATACAACACAACCTAATTAAGTTGTTACCCTTAGCAATAGGAAGGTTGCAAAGGTTTCATGCCACTTAAAATTCTTAGAAGTTCCAGGTATATTTTCTTTATCAAAAAAAAATTCTTTTAAATATTTAAAGGATAAATTATGGAAAATGTTATTTAAATGGAAACACAAAACTTTTTCGGTCATTGGTAAAGAGGTATTGATCAAAAGCTGTCTTCAGGCTATTCCAATCTAAGTTATGAACTTTTAAATTTCCTAAGTCTATTCTCTAATATTGCCACCGTATTATTGCACAATTCTGGTGGGGTGATTGTGAGTCTAAAAATAGGATTTATTTGCAAAAAGAGTAGTAGCTTAGCAGCATCAGTATACACCCAAGGATTCTTGGGTTTAGTGATCTCGAACTCTTTAATCAAACTCTTTTAGCCAAACAAGGGTGGCATCTATTGACAGAATAAGATTCTCTTCTAGTTAAGGTTTATTGTTCCAAATACTTTGATGATTGATCTTTCCTTGAGGAAAAATGTCAGAGTAATGGTCCTTTGACTTAGAGAAGCATTTTGTGGGGAATGGATTTTCTTTCCCGAGGGATTAGGCGGAGGATTAAAAACGACCTAATTATTTGTCACTATGAAAAAGATGAAATTGTTAAAGTTAAGTTTGCATATTGGTTGGCTATCAATTTAAAAGATAACTCGACTTCCTCCAACCATGAATTAATCACTTCTTGGTGGAATAAATTGTGGAGCTTTTAGGATCCCGAGTAAAGTGAAATTCTTCATTTTGAGGGTTTACTACAATTTCATTCCTTCTCAATTTAATCTCATGAAACATGGTATTAAGTGTTATCATGTTTGCCCTCGGTGTCATAAACGTATAGAAACTCCCCTTCATGCTATTTGATTAGTTGTTGAGTCTTGGAACAATTCCTCATTTTCCCAGTTTGATGTTACAAATCATTTTACAGATGTTGTTGATTTGTTACTTTGGTTCTTTTATTAAACGTTCATCACCAAAATTTGAAGAATTTTTGCTCATGAGTTAGAATAATAGAATTTGCTCAATTTTCCATCCGTTAGTGCAGAATGATGGACAGGTTTCTAATCACTCGTCTTCTGATTGGAATTTTTATACATAGTATACTGATGAGTTTCGATCTGTTAAATTAAATCTTCTTCCTTACTTGTGCATTCGAGAGAGGGTTATTTATGTGTGTACGTTTGGCATTTAGAAGTCGCCTAATTCTGAATTATTAAAATTAAATATTGATGTTGCTGTTAACAAAGACGACAATGATTATACAACACTTTCGGGCTTATTGGATGTGAAAGTTGTTGAGGTTTTGGCAATATGTAATAGAATTGAGACGGTTGTGGAGTTGGGCTTTTGGAACATAGGTTGAAATTGATATTCCCCGTGTTGTTGGGTTTGCTTCACTGACGAACGATTTGTAGATTCGAGATGGGTTTAAATGTTGATGACATTCTTCGACGGGCATTTTCTCTAAGAGCGATGTTTTTCACGTGGTGTGAGAGAGATGCCAATTCTCTAGCCCAAACCCTTGCTTGATTGACAATGTTAGAGAATTTTTCTAACAATTGATGGAAGACGTTCCAGATAAGGTTCATGCAGTTTAGTTTAATGATTTATCCAAATTATCACTCATGTCTTTGGGATTGATGCTATTGTTATGTAATTCTTTTTGTTTGCTATTGTCATAAAAAAAATAGTGATAATAACTAGGTTTTCATATTAATTCATTTCCATACACTACAAGAATCGACAGCTAAGGTGACGGAACTTTCCGTCGCCTTAGGTAGCAAATTCATCGCCTTTGCCTATGACGACGCAAAAGCTTCGTCGCCAGCCTCCGTGGCCTGAATTCCGTCGCCTTTGCCTATGCCGACGCACAAAGTGCTGCATCGTCATTTTGGTCACCATCGACGACGGAAGAGGAGGGCGTCGCCTTAGGTCTCTAAGGCGACAGAGTGTTCTCGTCGCCTTAGGTCTCTAAGGCGACAAAGGGTTTTCGTCGCCTTTTTAATTCTCGAAGGCGACGAAGCATGTTTTCGTCGCCTTAGGTCTCTTCGGCGACAGAAATCTTCTGTCGCCTTAGGTGATTTTTTTTTTTAAATTGCTTTTTTGTTTGTTCTTCGGTTTTTTAATAGGAAATATAACTTCAAAATCGAAAAAGCACAAACATAATTCAACGCTGAAAATTCTAAAACATTAATAATGAATATGAAAGTCATTCATTACATATTAAGAAAATGTTAATACAAATGTTTAGAACAAAGAAAAATAAATAACTAACGACCCTAACCTAAAAAGGGAGACCTATCCTTAGACGTCGAACGAGTTCTTCTTGTGTTGATCCGACGAACTCGAACTCATCGTATGTCTGCAATAAAGAAAAATCTAAATTAGAGTTTGAAACAACTTAAGAAATTCAATTGTAAAGAAAATCGGACAGCATAACAACGTATTTTCATGTTA
>JBBMEG010054611.1:0-15926 GCA_037832605.1 Cyclanthera cordifolia
TTATAAACGGCCCGTTAAGTTGTAATTGTGTATAAATACACCCTAGATCAATGAGAAAAGGCACGACCTATTTTTCTTTTAAACTGTTTTACAGACACCAAGCTCGTTTGTTGTTTTTTTGACTAGTTATATACTTTTAAAAGTGTTAATTTGTTTTTTTTAACCGTTTAAGGACCAAAATTAGACATTTAAAAATTTAGGGACCAATAAGTAACAAAAATGAAAGTCTAGAGACCAAAATGGGACAGCCATGAAAGTTGAAGTCCTAAATGGTATTTTAACCTACTTTTTATTACATTGGTTTTGGTACCATGAGCCAGAGGAAGTCACAAGTATTATAGGTGATGCTCATAAAGAAGAAATGATACTCACAAGAGTTCATTGGCATTTCTTTCATATTGATGCATTCAAAATACGCGTTACTAACATTGATTCCAGATACAAGCATCATTGCTTTGGCAGCCGCCTGATTGCATGCAGAGATAACACCCTGAGGGGGAACCAACAAGCTCTGATATTCCCCCAATATTTGTAGGCTAGAAATTAGTTCATTCCGACAATTTCCAGGGGATGCATCATACTGTGTTTCATCAATTGTCGTATTTTCCACCTCCTCAATGAGATCGGCAATCACAAGGACTATGATACACAATAGAAGGCATAGACGAGTGTCTAGGTGAGGCACGGGCCCCTCGATTGGATCCCTTTCCTTTTCAACATTTTGCAAATAAGAACATCAGTCACTTTCATGATAGACCCCACTTATGTACGTGTATCAAAATAAGGGGAATAAAAAAGATAAGGAAAATTATAAACTGAATTAGTTATTTTACTAGTTGAGTTGGTAGTAAGGTTCGGTTGGTTGAGCTAGTTTTACTATACACACAAAAGATGGGGGAATTGATGAATTAGTTTGAGGCTGTAGGTCAGGAGATTGGGGAGTTCTCTAAAACTTCCTATATTCATCAATAAATGCTAGGTACCTATCATTTTACCCTAAATCATATAACGAAGTTAACCGATATAAATATCAAAAGAGAACATTAAATGAATATATTATGCAACAGTGTTAGATGAAATAGATATCGAGCAACAAAAAAATGCAGATGTATGATGTATAATACTACTCGATCACCTTAAATATGATATATTTCACTAAATATCGAAGTTGCATGTTATATTTAGGACAAGGATGTTAAGCCAAATAGACCAGACGATTATACTGAATAAAAATTTCATAATTGATTAGAGATCCACTGACAGATAGAAGAGGTATTTTATTTGTATTGAGTGCTTCATGATTTCTAGAAACTACAATACAAATAGATGTCATTTTAGGATAACTGTCTTTCTTTTAAAAATATAAGATACAGTAGATAATCTATTCAAGCCAAAAGAATTCTAACCCTTTGAACAAGACGAAGAGTCGCTATCCAGAGACCCAAGAAGGTATCATGCCAGCAGGCTCCATTTATTGCCTTAAGGGTTTTGACCAAACCTGCAGTAAAAAAAGAAAAAAAAGATGAAGTTCACTTTCATCATTTCATGTATGGTTTTCTGGTACAAACTGATTGGCTTCATATATATAAGAACAAAATTATATAGGGATAAAAAATAGTTGTACTTGTAATTTTTTCAATAGCACTTGTTGCTTCTACTTGATATCCATCCATTGCATCTTCTAGAACTAGATCAAGTGGAAGCCAAAGAGCAGAATAACGAGTTCTATGACACAAACTAGCAGAAGCTGCTGGAGATCCAAAAGCCCTAATTGGATTGAACTTCTGCTGTGAATTTTGTTTACATTCTTGAGGGAATACTGACCAAGTATCGAATGTGAAGTGTAGAAAAATCTCTAAGTTCAGAGATTTAGAGTTTCTTAATACTAAAGAATTTGCTCGAAGAACCTGGAGCCTCTGAATAAGATCTGCCCAATGTGAAGGCCTGAAAAATTTGTAAGAAGGTTGAAGAAAATGATAATTAAAATGATGGACAAACCATCTAACTGGTTATGATTTTTTCTGCAAGTAATTTATACAAATTATAGGTTTAATCATATAAATAGCAAAATAATGGTTAGTTATGTCGAATAACACAGTTCCTCATTAAGCCAATTCATATTGTTATATGTCGAGCTAACAAAGAAAACTAGATTTTTAGGTTGAAGATCAATGCCCTTACATATTCCGGCAAGCCAAGTGAAGAATCCTTGAAGTAACTGTATCTTGAAGAAAAATCCCAATCATCTCAATTGCCAGTTCAACATTTACTTTCTGCAATCTCTCACGTTGTTCAGTCCATTTATCATCATAACCATTCTGACCATCTATTTCCATTTCTTGAGGCTTTGTTGGCCATTTGGATTTCTCTTCCACAATAAGTTTCAGTAGCCCTTCATCAACCAGTGTTGCATCAAGCAATTGCCAGACAATTGAAAATATAAACTCGACCACAAGGATTCCAGGATCATTTGCTGGCAAATTGAATGTCTCTGAAAGACAAAGAACACCATCAACGGATGCCATGACCCTGCATAAAAGAGAGAGAAGTTTACAATTAAAGATGTATACATGACACTAGGAAGAAAAACTATGATCAAAAGAAGCAACAGAGCCTTATTGCCTAAGTAGTTGGCATTTTAGGTTTAGGGTTTATTCCCCTTTGGAACAAGGTCACTGTGAGTTTGTGGTTCATTCCCCATCGATTGAATTGTGAGTATGGGTCAAGACATATCTAAGTATTGAGAAGTTCCTCAAGTCTTCTTTCTAGTACACTGGGGGATGGGAGGGACTTCTTTTTTTTTAGAGATAATAATGGACTGCTAAGCAGCTACTGTCTTATGAAGTACAAAAGTAGTCACTGTTGCTACCATTTGTTAGTCATCGTCAGGAAGCTTGACAAGATCTAGATGGCCAAATATGGAAAAAATGAAAAGTTAGCTCATACAGTTAAGAAAAGTGAAATTGGACATTACGTGGTTCTATGAATAGAAAAATTATGGCTCCCGAAGGGGAAATATTCTTGAAAAATAGAACACATTGATAAACCCCCTATTTTATTTTATTTTTATGACCAGGAATCAAAGCTTCACTACCGGGGGTATCTATGTCCGTCTTAAGGCTTGGACACGAGATACAACAAGAAATTTTACAATTTAGCTCAACTCATGGGTCTCGAAACTGAGACCTCCAAGAGAACATAACTTGGGAGCCCTAAGTCTCAACCAATGAGGCCGCGATAGACCTCCTATTAGTCATGTCATGTATATAAGAGGAGGAGTAAGGAAGTATGTATGAGTGAGAAAGCCTATTTTGATCAGTTAAGATGGTAAGTTTCTAGAGAAGAAGTCTTATAAATAGTATGATGGCATTCGGATGATAATGTGTAATCTGAGAAGTTAATGAGGAGAAAATGGGAGCTCTATAATTCTCCTAAGTGTAGTTACTGATTGATATTCAATAAAACTAAAAGCAATGGATCTTATCAGCATAAAAAAAACGTGTAAAGAGAAAACCATAAAAAAACAATCTAAAGTGGCTATTAACAGCCTCAAATACGAAATGAGAAATTGTTTTATCTTTGAAATATCAAGTTTATATATCTAATGAAAATTGGCAGGGAAAAAATGAGGCAGTCCTCAGTTTCACAAAAATATTTGTCCTATGAAAACATAAAATAGAAAAAACAGCAGGAAAATTGAGTGCATCTTTATTATAAGACTCATAAAACTCACTCTTTGTATTTGAGGCCATGGATATGAGATTTCAGTTTGAAAGCATGTCTTCGAAGAAGTTCTAGATAGAGCCTATATGCCACTGGCTGGAATTGTCTTCTAGTAATGACCCTGTAAAAAGAAACAATAACAATTATCAACATTGTCTCTTATTGATTAGTGAAAGACCCTGTAAAGTAAATGCCACTCTGCGACTCAGATGCGTAATGAATAAGTAAGATACATCAAACAGATCCGATATCCGATAGAAATCCATCCAAATCCTAGCAGGAATCTTCTTTTTCTTTTAAAACTGGGAAATCGGGACTTCGCTCCATTATACCCAAGATTAACCACGCCTGTCTCTATATGAATCGTTGGTAGCAAACTAAAAATGTACTATACTATTTGCATAGTCGTGCTTAAACAACAAAACCTAACTGCTACCTTGAGTAAAGTACGAACAAAACCTAATAAATTCTTGACCAGAGAATTCCAATTCAGGCCATAACTTTGTAATTTCATCGAAAAGACCAGACATGGGATCACGTAACTGCAACTCGGGCCATAACTACAAGCACTAGCGCGAGGAGGATCGAGAAAACAAGAGCTCCATAACTGGAGCAAGCATAGTAAGAAAGAAACTTTCTGCAATTTAGTCACAGTTCCAACAAATTCTATCAAAAGAGGTCCATAACCATCAAGTCAATCAAGATTTACACTAACGAATTCCCACATAACATCACTTTTCCGTCAAAAAAAAAAAAGAAGTTGCAGAACTCAGACGTCAAAACTCCACGAACAAATACACAATACAGTAGAGAGCAAAAACAAACGAGAACGAACCTGGTCGAGAGCAAGGCGAGAACAAGAATTGGAGGTACGATATTCAACGTCAACGCCTTCTCAAGGAACTTCCATGAAACAGGCTCGTTGTTATCCCAACAAATGTGCGAAACCAGAAGGTTAGCGAGCTCAACGGACGGCAAAGCCACTCCCGCCGAGTTCAAATTTGAAGACAACTGTATAGCCCAAAGCAGAGGATCAACTCCCTTTCGTTGAGCTACCTTGATGAGCTCTGTAACACCATCCCAAAGATTATTTTGAACTGATATCGCCATTTTTGCGCCAGATTGAACTGAAGTTTTGGGGAATTGCTGGTCTGCGCACACACGGAGAACGCAGAAAAACAAAAGCCGAGAGAAAGAATGAGAGTTGAGAACAGTTGATTTTAGATCGTCATTATATAATTAACTTTTTAGAACAAATTATTTAACTAAATTGATCGTTTAAAATGATATCTGTATGTTATCAATTTATGAGACTAATTATAAAAAGTCAAACTTGGAAATTTAATTATATTTCTTATCTAAACACAAGCAAGGTAATGAAGAAGGTTTGGAAACGGGGCCATGGGAGACAAAGGTTTGGAATAGGAGAATGGTGAGCCGATTGCGGAGAAAGATAAGGGTTCGAAATGACAAATAAGTGCCTTCGAACCAAGGTAGGATAAGCTTTGGTAAAAGGCTGGCAAAGGAGACGATGTTGGAGTAGGTATTTTCACCGTTGACGACAGGGAAGGAGGTGACTATTGTAGAGATCGAGGCATGGGAGGCATTTAAGTTGAAGATACATGTGAGATGAATAGGTAAGTGTCGTAAGTAGAGCAGAGGTTATTGTCATTCACAGAGCTCGAAGTGATGGCAATTGGCAGCAGTTCAGGATAACTCGCTTCTAGGGCTCGGACCAAACCTTGGTTCAAACCAAGGGCTCATTTTGAGATGGTTCGATTCACACACTAGATCATCGATCATTGGAACTAGCTTGTTTCGCCGACTATTATGCATAAAATATTTTGTAAAGCTAAAGAATGGTAACAAACTGAGTAGCAAAACTTGCTTTGAAAACTCGAGAAGGAGTTGAAAGACATCAACCCTCTAAAAAGTAGCCAACATGGAAGACCAACCATCCAAGGGGTTGGCCCCAAGGGCTTATGATCCCTTGGGGCTCAGTAAAGAAACTCAACCTTCTAAGGGTCAACCAAAAGGCTTATCGGTCCCTTAGAGTCGGTCAAGATAGTTCCTGAATCTTTAGGGGTTGGCCAAGAGGCTCTCGAACAACCGAGCGATCAGTCAAAAGGCCCTTGACTCCTCGGGGGTCGGCCAAAAGGCTTTTAATCCTCCAAGGAGTGGCCAAGAGGCTTTTGATCCCCTCGGAGGGTCAGGTAAGATGGTTCCCGACCCTCCGAGGGTCGACCAAGTAAGATCTTCCTTGACTGTTGAACCTCAAAGATACTTAATTGTCACTTAAGATATACAAAATGGAAGAGAATAACGCTAGGAAGTTATAGGTGAATTTATCATGTACTTAATGGGTAACATTTTAACAATTACCCATTTAAATACCATAAAAGAGGGATAATAAATGAGCCAAGAACCGTTACAACTCCGATCAATATAAAACGTGCTAAGTCACACCATTTGAAAAAAGTCAATTTGGATCCCATGATCTCTCTAGCTCATAAATGCATATTCTACTAGTTTTCCTATCAATCTCAGACTTAGGTATTGTTAAGGGTTATGTCGTAAAGGCCAAATAATTTGTAATTAAAGAACAAATCATTTATTGTTCACTAATTAATAAAGGCTATTATTTTCATTATTTACACATTAATATATAAACATCATTCAGTTAAATAGCATTAATTTAAATGTACACTTGGACAAGTATATAGGATATACAAGTGGATCTAATTCTAAGTTAATACTCCAAAACGGCTACAGGATATGAACTAAGGCATAATGCCTAAGTCTTGGTGGCACTATTTGTACGACCCGCTTTCCAATTATTGCAAATAACCTGATCATGGTTATTCATGTGGAAACGTGTGAGTGAGGGTGCCTGTGTAAAAAGAAGTTTTTGCAAAAGACTAGACTATAAGTATTATGATCGATCTAATAATTTCGTTATGAACTCGCATCAATTACTTCACCCAGGTATGCCAATGCGATCTTAATCTTGAGTGGGTTATGAACTCCTGCTTTATGAAAGCATACTTTGATGTGCATGTATGAGACTAGCCAAACATCGCTCTATCAATAAGCCTTTCACGTTGGAAATTCTCATAGTGTGTGGTTAGAACGCAACGTCACAAGAAGGAATTCACACCTTATATAATATTGAGAAAATCGAGAGTTTTTCCCAAAAGAACTAGTTTTGAGGCTTAAAAAAAGGGCATCTGCCTCTCATTGGCCCAAGAGAACATTGGTTTATAGTGGTACTATAAACAACTTGGTTTAAAGTTGTTGTTAGAAGTAGAGGATTAGGTTTAGTATATTAGTAACTTGTAATAGGATTAGGATTAAGATTAGGATTAGGATTAGGATTAGGTTTAGTACAAAGTAACTTGTAATAGGATTAGGATTGAGAACATCTTCCAGTTTCCCTTCAGACTTGGTAATAGATCTATCCGACAATTGCAACATCACAATTACAGGTTGAGCTTGTCATAATTCAAATCTCCTATAGATTGGTACTTGCATTAAGTTAATACTTTCTCCCAAAGTCATATAAAGCTCTACCTAATTGCTGACCGCCAATCGAAACTGGGATCGTGAATGCTCATGGGTCTCCTTTCTTTGTTGAGAGTTTATTCTTAACTATAGCACTACACTCTTCATTTAAGGACACTATTTTAAATTCTTCAAACCTACTTTGCTCCGTTAAAGACTCTTTTAAAAACATCATGTAGATGGGCATTTGTCCTAAAGCATCTACTAAAGGTAGATTAATGTGAATTCGTTTCAAAATATCCATGAATATCTCAAAATGTATTTCCTCTTTTTTGTTCTTTAATCTATAGGGGAAAAGAGGTGGTAGAGGCACAAAGCTCGAAATTTCAATTTCTTTACCTTTCGTTGTAGCATTACTACTACAGGTTCTACTCACTTCTTTCTTCTCAACATTTTTCTTTGATTATTTCTTTTCGGGTTCATCCTTTGATTTTTTTTCTTCTCAGGTTCATCATTTGATTCTTTCTCTTCGGGTTCATCCTTTTCATTCTTTTGTAATATTCCTACTACATTTATCTCACCTTTTTCTCTTATGAATTCTAGACAGTCTAAACATTCTTCTGGATCTCTTAACTCACATCTTTAGGTTCTGTTCTTTCTCATTCAAGACTCTCAATCACTTGGATTACTTGTACTTGCTCTTTACCTTTGATCTTAAAAGACTTTGTATCAAAGATAATTTTCCTTGGCGTTTTTTTTTTTAAGTTCATTGGCTAATTGTCCTATTTGAATTTCAAGGGTTTTCACAACAATCTATTGACTCTGCAGCATAGCCTCATTCTTTGTAATATATCCTTTCAACATAGTTTCTATCATACTTCCACTTCGTTGGGGGCAATGGGGCTTTTGATGAGGAACATTTTGGTTTTGATGATAACCTTGATTAATAGGAATATTCTGATTACCTAAATTTTGTGAACCTCCAAAGGATTTCTGATAATAACTTTGATTTCCATTTGATCTTTGGCTTCCCCATGGTTGATATTTACCTTGGTTGAAATTGTTTCTAAATTGGTTTTGCCCATGGACAATATACATAACTGTAGCATGGTTTTGGGGACATATATCATAATGATGTGCATCTCTATAAAAAGTACAATATCCCCCATATGGATAAGGAATCTGGTTAACCGGTTAAGCTGCAACAACAAGTTGGACTGCTGCTACAGAAGCTATGTTATTGGTTTGAAGAATTTTTAAGGTATTTTCTATAGAGGCAATTTGAGCATCAAGTGCACTAAGTTCTTCAATATCTACCGTAGGACCAACTTTGTTTCGATTTCCTCTTGCATTTTTCCATTGATAGTTATTTTGAACTATTATCTCTAGGATTTCATGAGCTTCATTGTAAGTCTTTGAAAATAGAGCTTCATTTGTTAAGGCATCTAAAACTAATTTAGTATTAGGATCTAGTCCATAGTAGAAATGCTTTAGCTGAAATAAAAGGTTATTCCATGATGTGAACAAGTCATAAGTAATCCTATAAATCTTTCCCATGCTTCAGTAATGAAATCTTTATCACCTTGCTCAAAGTTCATGATCTTATTCCCTATTTTCACATTCCTAGTAGGTGGATAATATTGAGCAAAGAACTTAGCTGCCAATTTAGTTCATGAATCTATCCCTGTTGCTAGCAAAGTATCTAACCACGCCCTAGCATTATCTTTTAAATAATAAAGAAATAAGCTCAATCTAAGATTATCTTGTTTTATGTCAGGAATCCTAAACAAATCACAAACACTCATGAAATGGCGAATATATTGGTTAGAGTCCTCTACTGGGGTTCCCTCAAAGTACCCTATAGTCTGTAAAATCAGAAACATAACAGGTTTAAGTTCAAAAGATCTAGCACTAATCTGAGACCTAATGGTTTGACATTGTAACTTATCTAAATCAAGCAATCATATGATCTAAGTGCTCTCTCTTTATCATTATCTACAAGTATTAGATTTTCATTCACACCTTCGACAACATGTTCAACATTTATAATTGGTTCAACATTAATATAAGCATTACGATTACCTTGATTTGCTGACGCCATTCTCGTTTCTCTTTATAACCTTCGAAACTATCATTTTGGTTCGTCATAAAATATAAACTCCTACGCATTATCAGCTTCGTTCATACACTAATACCTTCAAAAGAATTGATATTTAATTCACTAACATGATGCCAAAAACTTTTTGTCGACCAGATCTATCTCAAATGTCTTTGCTTAAGCAATATATTTTGTCAGAATACAACAACGTAAGGTCAATTTTTAAGTGCAAGTATACAATATGTCTCAATAGTAGTCAAGTTTTAATCTATAAAAGGTCATTCTTCCACGAAGACTTGTGAAGTATTTACCAATAAACTTGTTAAGAATATCTTAGGAAAATGTGTTTATCAATGATTGAATGTAAATTGCATAAGCAAATAATGACATAAATGTAACAAATAAATTCTACAAGAATGAATAATATGTTAGATTAGGAATATAGACAACAAATTGCTACAACATTGAACTTTTATGGTAATAAGCAAATAACTTATATACTTTTGATCACTGATTCTCTTGAAATACAAAATTTATCATGTTATTGAAGTCAATAGCACTAGTATGAATGCTATCACTAACTTTTCATCAAATGGTAAGGAAAACATTTCCAACCTAATGTATGTAAAGCAATTTCTAACCTATAATTCTTCTCTCAAAGCAATTACAGATTCAAATTACAAATGGTTTATCAGGTGAAATGCAATTTAAGATGCTACAACAATGAATGACTATTTGACATCTTTCGATTTAATGCTTAACAATCTGAAATAATGTAAATCTAATCCTACCAAATAGATTTAGCTCAACATTGTACAAATACGATTGATATAACAGAAACAATTGAATTCATTGCTGAAACTTAAATTGAATTAGAGAAACGAGATCAACGATCAAAGTCAATTGCTAACTGAAATGGCAGCTCCGAATCAATCAAGAACATAACTGAAACTTAATCGAACTCTAAATTAACAACTCAGAACAAGATGAAAGGGAATTTAAATGTGTAGAAAGCCAGAATACATACAAAAGCTAAACAATTATAGAATCGAAATGAAAATATAAAGAAAGGATAGGATAGAAGAAGCCTTGATTCAAGAACATTAAAATCAACAATTCTAGATTTGAATTTTTCTTTCTTCACCAATCACTATGGCTAAGGAAATAGTAAAATGATCTCTAAAACTTGAATCTAAAATTTGTATAAATGACAAGAGATACAATTTAACTCTTTTGAATTTCTCGCTCAATTCAGAATATATACACAATTAAATCAGCGACTCAGATCTACTCAGCCAACCTTGGGATTTACACCATTCATCAGATTAAGACATGTTTAATAGAAGCGCGTCCCTTTCCAACGACTCATTTCTTGATTAAAATACTTCACCAATCACTACGATGCTCTAGCTAAGCATATTCCAAAACTTTCTTAACTTAAGAATTTCACAAAGATCTGCGGAAGCAATTATAATGTAAAGACTCGGGTTTCAAAGAATAAAACTCAAAGACCCTACTTAACACCAATGCATGAAAACAGTTATAAAACAACTTTAACGGATAAATCAACACATTTATTGCAAACGATTATTCAGTGAGATCTCGAAAATATTTAATAAACTCAGAAAGTCATAATCATTAAAAAAAAATGTGGAATTTAAAATGTGCTAGGACTTTTCTTAGACTCCAATGCAACAATTCTCATAGTCAACACATCAGCCTGGTCAGCATCCTGGTCCAAGTACCTGGAGAAGATCTACAATGGAAAGGATGAGCCGCGAAACTCAGTAAGGATCCATAATTCAAGATCACTATAAGCATGAATACAATAAATGGTATGCAGATGCAAGATATCAGATGATGCATGAAGAATGATAATACCGGGGGCGGCCTCAATAAGGCCTTGCAGTTCTGAGTCTTCAATATATAATATGGTGACACCGGGTCTACCCTGATGGGACATGCCACTTCCGAGTCTTCAGTAGATAGAAGTTTACATTGTCGGGACTGCCCTTGTAGGGCCATGCCACTTCCGGGCCTTCAATAGTTAGAAGTTTACACTGTCGGTGCTACCTTTGTAGGACCATGCCACTCTCGGGCCTTCACTAGATAGAAATTTACATTGTTGGGGCTACCCTTGTAGGGTCATGCCACTCCCGGGTCTTGACAAATAAACAAGATGTGACTAGCCCTTTTAAAACATCCTGGCCCAACATATATCACAAAGCATAAAGAAAGATTTAGCTAGTTCACTAAAGAACATCCTGGCCTAAAAAGCATCAATAACATATCTCATAACATCATGGAAATACAACAATCATCATAAAGTATCAAACAAGATCAATCAACAAACATACATGTTATTAAATCACATGCCATGAGAATGGGTAAGGTTTCTTTACCTTGGCAATAAAGAAGTTCAAGTCATGACTCTCTAGATCTTCGATCAACAACAATGACACATGAACAATTTCCCATAAATAAGGCCTTTAATTCTCACTCACAACAATCTACTTTCCTTCATCGAAAACCCGACCAGAACCCAAAAACAACCTCTACAATTCCAAGAAAGATCAAACCAACTAGCCTTTACCTCAAGCAGCTCCTCTAGAATAATAAGACCAAATCAATCGGATAACCTCTTGCCAATAACAAACAAGATTTCTTGCTTTGAAACAAACCCATCATGAAACACATACCATAGGATCAACTTCTTGAAATTCATGGAGATTTAAAATCTCCCAACATCCCACTTTTTTCTTCAACTCTTGCAGCTAAAATATCAACTAAAAATAATTTCTTCAATTCAACGGAGGTAAAAAAAACTAGCACTAAACAAAGCACGCCGGATCGATCTAAAGGTAAGAAAATTAAGAAGAAATTGTTGTGATTGTTTAATCGAATAGAGCAGGGCGCAGCTAAAATAGATTGAGAACACAATAACAATAATGAAGAGGAAGAAGAGAAAGAATGACATGGTGATTTAACGTGGAAAACCCCTAAACAAATTAGGGTAAAAACCACGGGTAAGGATAGAAGAACTTCACTATAAAATTAGGAGTTACAAACTTTCTCTCTTACAAAGTAGCACCAAACTCTCTTATGAAGAGAAACTCACTCTATTTTTATCTCACACCCTCACTCACTTAGATGTGGGATGTCTTGGGAGATTTTAGGATGGTTTGCCAACAATAGGCATCACCTATTTATAACACTTCCAAACTTGGGCTCCAAGTTTAATCCTATGGTTATAAATTAGTCACATCTTGCCTTGGTAATCAAGACAATCATGTGGTCACAATTTTGCCACAATTTCACTTTGAACAAAGTGTATGCGCTAGATAATTCTACACCAATCTTAGACAAAGAGTGTTCTAGAGTTCTCTCCATGAATCTTGAATATACATGTATGATCTAGAACTTCTTTGAACATCTAGAATAAAGAGGAATTATCTAGACTTCTCCAATATTATTTAACATTCTCCCACTTGGAGATTTGATTGATAATCAATCAATCTCCACACCATTATTTCTTCCTTGCCATCTCCATGTTGCTTATGTTCTTGCTAGACCATTCAAAGATCGACACTAGTTGAACTTGTCAGCATATCCTCTGACATTAAAGTCTTATCCTTCAACATATTGCAACATCTTTTGATCCTTTAATGTATCTAAGAATCCCTGTAACAACATTCCAATGCTCTCCACCATAATTCGCCATATACCGACTAACTACTCCCATTGCTCGTGCAATGTCTAGTCTGGTACAACTCATGGCGAACATCAAACTTCCCACTACCGATGCATACCGTATTCGAGACATCTCAATCATTTCGTTTCACAACTAGGGCACATACTTGAGAATAACTTGAAATTAATAGAAAGAGTGGGGTAGAAATTGACTTACAATTTTTCACGTTGAAGCTTCGTAAGACCTTCTCTAAATGAGAGAGCCAAGTCTTTCTATTATTTCTATCTCGGTTAATTTGCATCCCTGAATTCTTGTTTGCTGGTCCCAAGTCCTTCATTCCAAACACCCTAGCCAATTGAGCCTTCAACTTTTCAATACGATCTTTTTTGGAGCCTGCTACCAACATGTCGTCAACATACAACAACAAGATAATGAAAGCCTTTTTTTCACCAAACCTCTTGAAGTATGCACAAGGGTCTGAACAAAGACTTTTCCACTAACCTCTTAAAATATGTACAAGGGTCTACAAAAAATCTTTTTCACCAAACCTCTTGAAATATGCATAAGGGTTTGTACTAAGTCTGTTGTATCCAAGGCTCATGATGAAGGAAAATCCCTTATAACATCTCGACGCATGTATGAGATCGTATAGAGATTCGTTCAACCTACAAACCATGTTCCATTTTCTGGTTGGAGCATATCGATTTCTTCTTCAAGAACCATGCTGATGATAACCTTGTGGGTAGTGGGATCCCACAGGTAATACCCCTTCACACCATCAGCATACCCTAAGAACAACATCTTCTGAATTTAGATCCAGTTTTGTACTTTCACGGGTAGTGTAGATCACGTACACCAGACTTCTATATACATGGAGGTTTGATCAATCAACATATTTTCCAATCCTCATATGCATTGATGTCTTTCACTCAATTGCAGCATGGTTCACTGCACTACATACGATAATGACTACTTCTGCCCAGAACAATTTATCTAAGCCAGTAGCTCCCAACATCACTCTTGTTCTCTCTAACAAAGGTTTGTTCAACTGCTCTGCCATAGTAGTGATCTGCCTTTTACCACCTTGTTGATAACTAAGCAAACTCATTGCTTACATATTCTCCTCCATTATCGTCTGGACTTGACCTTTTCTCCTGGTTGAAGTTCAACTAGCGCTTCCAATACTTTGAAGATCAAACACACATCTACCTTCTTCTTGATGTAATACACTCAACACCTCTTGGAGTAATCGTGTATAAAGAACACAAAGTTCTTTGCTTCTCCTAAAGATGTCATCCGTGCTTTCCATACATCAGAAAAAACCAATTCTGGAATATCCTTATTTCTAGAATTTGATGTGTTGAACTTTAATCTTTGTTGCTTACTTGTAACACAATGCTCACACAAACGTAGATACACCTTAGTGAGCCTTAGGAGTAGAATTCGTCTGGCAAGAACATTTATTTCTTGCTCTGATATGTGTCCAAGTTTCTCATGCCACATATTTGACAACCTTTCACTTGGACTACTTGGGGCAACTGATGCCTCTCTGTTCTGCAAAGTCTCTCCCACCAGCGTGTACAAGTTTATATTAACTTTATCCCTTTATAAGTATCAGCGCTCCACAAATCAATTTCACGATTCTTTTCTCAACCACAACTTTGCAATCAATGTCCTTCAATTTCTCGAACCTATGAGAGCAAGTTCTTATTCAGGTCTTCTGTATGCCACAATTGTTGGACTGTACGACGACATTATCACGGAACTTTATCCCTTCATAAGTATCAGCGCTCCACGAATCGATTTCACGATTCTTTTCTCAACCACAACTTAGCAATCAAGGTCCTTCAAGTTTTCGAACCTATGAGAGCAAACTCTTTCTCAAGTCTTCTATATACCTCACCTTTTGAATTGTACGAGCAGTTTGTCATGGAACTTCAACTTGATTGTTCCAATACCGAAATCTTCGAGGTGTGATCATTATAGCTGAACACAGATCCTCTTTAGACAGGTTATAATGAAGAACCGTTCTTGTCAAGAGGTCATGTGATAATTGGCTACACATTAGCCAAACTCTTTTTGCCTTCAATAGTTGTCGCTTCTTCACACAATAAACGTAACTATCACCTTCACCTTAGGTGCTTGCAACATTTCCTTAAGGATCAAAATCTTTCTTTGTTTAGATTTCAATAATCCTTCTTCAGATATCTCTTCTTCCCACAATGGTAGCACTTTACGTTCTTCTTACTTCTTGATTTGTCCCTTCCTTGATTTTTACTCCTACTGAAGCTGAATTCAGTTAATCTACCTTTTATCATCACGAGACCCTCTATTTGTCAAGTTTATGGCAATTTGATCATACGAATCAGGAAGACTTTGAAGTAGAATTTCACCACGTTAAGTCGGCTCTTTCATTGAAGTAGTTTGTATCATCTAAAGAGAATACTTCCTTACAAGGAAGCTCTTGTTCTGAAGTGACTTGATCTCGTACAAATTTGTGAGTTGATCCCAAATCTCCTTTTGCACAGTTCTTCTCTTTTATGCTTGACAACACCCTATCTGCTAGTGCTAGATGAAAATTTGTCATAGCATTCCCGTTCGTCTCGTTCCACTAATCATCTGTGTTGTCCACCAGCCTTCCAATGATCTTTGCTTGGGATAACCTTCATCTTCATCTTCCATAACGAGAAATTCTTCTAGTTAAACTTCTCAATCTCGAACTTTGCCGCCATTGCTTCTACCACGAACTATAAACAATCATCGTTCCTTTCAATAAAGGTGAACATATCTAACTTATTTTCTAATGTGGATGATCCACTTTAAGTGGCAACCACATAGCATACGATAAGTAGATATTTACACCAAGAACCAGGCTCTGATACCACTTGTTGTGATTGTTTAATCGAATAGAGC
>JBBMEG010054622.1:1356-51321 GCA_037832605.1 Cyclanthera cordifolia
TTTTTTATAGACTTAAAAAATATGTTTACCTATTTATTTACTAGTATTGAAATTATTAATATTACTAAATCGATTAAATTTACTTTTAAATTTAAATATATCGTAAGGGTCATTTTTAAATTTTTTATTAAACTATATGGGCTATATTTAAATTTTTGAAAATTGAGGGAACTAAAATGAAAAAAAAAATCTCAAAACTAAAATTAAACTTTCGAAAATTTAGAGATCCAAAATGTAATAAGGGAAAAAATCAAGGACAAAAATGGTATTCTAACATTTATTTTGTTTAAGAAGGAAGGAGTCAAGAATATATGCTTGTTATCTTCCACTCACAAAATAGTCAACTATGGAAATATGGATTTACAAAACTTTTGATACCATTCATTTTTCTTTTCTAATTTATAGTTTTTCTTGGATTTGATAAATTATTTAGTTTTAGGTTATTTATAAATTAAAACCAAATATCATGTTTGATAAATATATTTGTTCTCAAGAGTTATTGTTTTTTTATTATTTTTTTAAATCTAATTTTTAATAAAATATTGGATCCACTTTTGTGTTATGTAGGTAATTTTTTTTTTATTATTATTGTTATGCAAGTCAAATCCCAAAATTATACGCATATAACATATTTACATCATTACAGTCATTGTTTATATCGATCCAAATATTAGGGTAAGTACGTATTAGTTCAAGTCATAAGTTTCGTTTGTTTAAAAGGTTATGAGTTCGAATTTATATTTTATTTGTGGTAAACTTCGTACGATCTATAGATTCCCATCGATAGACAATCCCAACCAGAATAGAAGCGAGTCGCTTCCGGTTTGGCTTGTAGGAAATAACGAACAAAAAACTCATCAAATTAAAGCATATTAAACCTCGAGTCAACTCTTTAAAGCAGCTGGTATCGGTCTCTGTCTGACGCTTCGCTTCTTATAAAGTAAGGATTGTCTCTAATTACATAGAGTTTGTATGTCTTGCTTTTTTATAAAACTATTAAAAACTAGTTTTTATAATTAGTTTTTAAATATTTTATCTAAATAAGTTATCACTGTCATTTATCTATTATAATTATTCATTCAAACGCTTCTTATTCCACGAGTTAGCAATTTTCAAATTCAATTTGATTTGATATTTTGATTCCCAACAGAATGAAGAGAATAATTGTGTTTGTTAATTGGTGAACCATTCATATTAAAAACTTAACAATTTTGATATTGATTAGACCTCAAATTCCATGATTCTTTAAATGTTACATTAATATATTCTTTTAAAAGTACACTTTTATATAGATATTTAAACATTCCTATTTTTATTACAATTTATTATTTAAAACTATTTAAAATAATTATTTATTTGTTTTCGTAAGCTTTGAATGATTTATTATATGTTTTACAAATATTAAAAGTACAACTTATTTGTAAAAATTTTATATTCTTTTATCAAAATTATGTTCTTTTCGTTAAAACAGTGATAATTGAATAAATGTATAAATGATTCATTAGGTCTTCGATCTAAGAGGGTCTTTAAAAACTACTTTATGGGATAAAATTGATCAGTGATGTAGTGGTTTTATTGTTTGGTGTTATTCTAATTCAACACCTACGTCAAATGTTTGATATGTGAAATCGGTATTAACTTTTTAATTTATTTGAGGGTAGTAGACGCCATCTACGAATTTAATACATAATAATTATCTACGAGCATTTTTTTTTTTTTTTGAAAGTTGTTGTCCCAATATATATATATTTTTTAAATTTTATTTTATACTTTCCTTTTATGAACAAGAAAACAAGATAATTTTCATTAGTATACTAATAATTTTATTTTACATTTAGTTCTTCCATTAAATTTAAATATCAATATATTTATTTATTTTTATTTTATTTATATATTTTGTTGGATTTGATTTTTTATTGTTTAATCCATCAAGAATCGAAATCAAATTGATTAATTTCAATTTTTTAATATATTGAACCAATATATATATATATATATATATTTATATATATATAAACTGAATTGTTGGTTTTCATATTTTATTTTCGGTTACAATTTTTATTTTTTCTCTATTTTTTATTAAAAAAAAAAGGAAAAGTACAGTTCAAAATTTAAAATCGCACTCAAACGGTCTAAAAGGCCTTAAACGATTGAATCCTCTGAAAAATCCTGACCGTCCATCGTCTTCTCTTATACCCGTCTTCCACTTTCCCTCTCTTTTCGAAGATCCCTCATTTTCAAATTGTTTGAATCACTGCTCCGCTCTATTCTCTCTCTCTTTTTAGCACAGCGGCCTTTTTCTTCTTCTCATTTCTCTCACAATTTCATCGACAAGAAGAAATTCTAACGAGCTTTAACCAGGAAATGCCTTTCTTATCGGACGCGGCCAGTGCAATCAAGAGCCGATTCGGCTTTCAGGATCCTGCATTCAGCAGTGCGAATCAACCACGGTGTTCGCCGGATTTTCTTAAATCGGCGACCAAGGAGAGTGTCTCTCAGATGTCGGCTATACGGAGTATTGGCAATTTCAACGACGAAGATGCAGTTGATGATGTTGCTGGATCTTCAGGCCAGATCTTTGAGCTTCTCGAAGATCCATCGTTCTGGAAGGATCACAATGTGCAGGTAATTACGGAATTTTTTGGTAGACTCGGATAATTTTTGTAGTTTTTTGAGGAAATCGAGCGGGTTTATGATGATTTGATAGCAGGAGTAAGCTGTAAAGATCCGGTATAATCGGGCCATTTCCTTGAGATCTATTTAGATTTTATATGTTTTATGATTGATTGGAACTCATTGGTTCACGTAATGAAGAACTCTTGTTGCAGTGGCTTCTAGTGTTAATCCTTTATAAGTTGTATACTGAGGGTTAATATCAAAGCTCATGAATCTAGGTGATCATAAGGATTCGTCCACTTAGTAGTTCAGAGGTATCATTACAAGGCTATGGAAAATGCGTTAAGCAGGAGAGCTGTCAGACTCTTACATGGACAGGGCATCCTGAATCACGCTATACGTTTGATTTAGTTGCAGATGAGAATGTTAGCCAGGTAGTTTTTTTTCCAATCGTTTACGTTCTTTCATTGCACTTTCTATCAATTGGGACTTAAAATAGTATTGTGCAACAGGAGAAGCTTTTCAAAGTTGCTGGATTGCCCATGGTGGATAACTGTGTGGGAGGCTACAACAGTTGCATGTTTGCATATGGCCAAGTAAGAGGTTCAAATTTTCCTAGCTGATTCTGCATAATTGGGCTTCTAGTATTGTTTTCTGAAGAGTTTTTTTTTCGAGATCTCGTGTACCTTAGTAATAAATAAAATAGAAAATAATCACATAGATTTTTGATTCTGGTGTGCATGATGGTGGTTGTTAATTTGATTGCAATCGTATTTGTGAGTACATATTTTTATAGTTTGAGGTTTAAGTTTTTTCAATGATAAGAATTCTTACGTCTAGACTGGAAGTGGAAAGACTCATACAATGCTTGGAGACATTGAAGGAGGTACAAGAAGACATAGTGTGAACTGTGGGATGACACCTAGAGTATTTGAGTACTTGTTCTCCAGAATTCAAAAGGTACACATCTCTTTAGTATGTTCAATTCCGGATTGAGAAGTTTCATTGGAATGTCTTTTTATCTGCCGATACTAATCCTCTTTTTTCTTGAGTTCAACGAAACCACTCCTTTTTAGCAGTTATTTTGTATGGGTACTTCAAGATTTTTGTGCAGCAGTAACTAATTCGATTATGACACTTTAGGAGAAAGAGATCCGCAAAGATGAAAAGTTGAAGTACACTTGTAGATGCTCGTTTCTGGAAATATATAATGAACAGATACTTGATCTTCTCGACCCATCATCTAACAACTTACAGGTAACCGAACAGTGAAACCTTTGGAAGCATTAGTGGCATCATAGAACGAAAATGAAAATTTTATTCTTTTTAATTATGATGTTATTTGTTCAGTTTTATCCCTTATATTATTCAAATTGATTTGGATTTTGAATATCAATATTTAATTTCTAACATGTTATAGATTAGAGAAGACAGCAAGAAAGGGGTTTATGTAGAGAACCTCAAAGAGATAGAAGTTACAAGTGCTCGAGATGTTCTTCAGCAGCTTATTCAGGTAAGTTCTGAATGGCGTTTGACAAGCTTTGCTGAATATTTATTTTGAATGGTGGACTGAAATCAGTTTTTCTTCAAATTTCTATTGACATTCATTTTTAGTTTGATCAGACTGTTCAATAATATATATGCAAATCATCAGTATAAATGGTTGAGGAGATTACAAAATATACATAGTTTGCTAACTTTAATTGTGCAGTTAAAAATAAATTTAACAATGATTTCAGGGTGCTGCAAACAGGAAGGTGGCATCCACCAATATGAATCGTGCTAGCAGTCGATCCCATAGTGTATTTACATGCATCATTGAAAGTAAGGTAAAGTTCGACATTCAATTTTGATGGAGAGGAGTTTCAAACCCTTTTAAATACACAATTTTTGTTGCTTCCATTTTGAGATTACTGACTGTAAGTTAAATACTCTAGTGGGAATCCCAAGGCGTAACTCACCATCGCTTTGCTCGACTTAATCTTGTTGATTTAGCCGGATCAGAAAGGTAAGCTATCCACCACCTTACCAACTTGTGAGTCTTAGTCTTATCCTTATTCCTTCCGCCACCATCCACTATGCTTACTACTGCAAACATATTAACTGACAAGAAGAAGATGCAATTCACTTTAAAGAAGCCTGACAAAATTTTTTAACAATTTTCAACCTGCTATCATTATTATCTTCACTGTTGTTTTTGCTTGAATGTCTTGTATGGATAGCAAATCAAATATATGCTTCATCTTTATGGATAGTGAAGCACCTTATTCCAAGAAAAGAAACTATTAATTAGTTTCACTCGTTTCTTTGAGAATTTTATTCTTGGGCTTTATATATGACTCTTAACCAGGCAGAAGAGTTCTGGAGCGGAAGGTGAACGTCTTAAGGAAGCTACTAATATCAACAAATCTCTGTCTACACTAGGGTGTGCTTTTTTAGATTTTAGATTTAATTTTTATACTTGTGGACCAGAATAATTTGCTAAACTCAAGTATTTTGGCATGGAACGTGTTTAAACCTACAGGCTTGTGATCATGAATCTAGTGAACATATCCAATGGGAAGTCACTTCACGTACCTTACAGGGACTCCAAGCTTACATTTCTGCTTCAGGTATTGATTATGCAGTTTTCATATCAACGAAACTTTATCAGTTACTAAAGTTACGCAACTTAATTTGTTCGAACTACTTTGTAAAGTAATATGGGGAAGCTTGCATTTCTTAAAAAAATGATGAATAAGATAACGTCCTATTACTTGTAGCAACTAAAATGATTTTTTTGTACATTAATGTGCTAGTTGATATGATTAAATTTACTCCAATGATCAACTCTTTAAACTTTTTGGGTTGATTGGTAGTGTAACATAATTCAATATGGTATCACAACAAGAGGTCTTGAATTCAAATTCATGCCACAAGTCGTTTCCTCTCCACAAGAAATTATATTCCACATGTAGTTCATTTTTCAACTTTCTAAGCTCACAAGTGAGGGTAGTATTGGTTGATATAGTTAAATTTACTTCAATCTATTAGTTTAAGCTTTTGAGTTGATTGATAGTTAAATATAATTCAACAACTAAGTTATACAATTTTGCCTCAATGTGTGTTGTAATTTTCATATCTTGCAACAAGTTTAAAATTGAACTAATTGCTGTCATTAGCTTACTATGTTTAGTATCACCTTTTATTCATTATTTTGATGAAATGTATTCTCTTAGAACAATTGTAATTGCTTAATTACAATGTTCATGAACACCAACACCAGTTGTATCAGAATGCAGGTTTAAGATTATTGTATTAAAATTTCAATTTATTTTCTCACTTATGTTAACATGTTTAGAACAGTTTGTGTACAACCAGTGTAATTTGTTTGCTTTATAATTATACTCTTACTCCAACTGATAATTTGTTTTTATGAACTTGTGTGCATCAGGATTCTCTGGGAGGAAATGCAAAAACGATCATCATTGCTAATATCAGTCCTTCAAGCTGGTAAGTGAACTGAAATTGTACCAATGCCCACTTTAATCACCTGGATAATATAATTTTTCTGGTTTCAGATTTTGTCTTTCCGTATTATTGTCTCCTTTTCTTTTTCATATACAATCATATAGCATTTTTTTTTATCAGTATGCTTGACAGAATCTTTTGAAACTTTGTTTTGGGTTCTTGCAGCTGTTCTTTGGAAACGCTAAGCACGTTGAAGTTTGCACAACGTGCTAAATTTATTAAGAACAATGTATGTTTCGGTCTCTTTTATGCTTTCTTTTCTCTGCTTATCGAAGATTCGAAGGCAATATGCTCATAACATACAACATGAGCTAGCCATCAATTAGATTTTTATTTAATTGTCCTTCGAAACTAGAAGTAACGTTATCAACCATTTTCTTCAGTGCCCATCATAATATATCTGATTTTACTCAGGCAATTGTGAACGAAGATGCCTCCGGAGATGTAATTGCCATGAGGCTACAGATTCAACAGCTTAAGGTATCGTTGGCTTGTGAAGTTTCATCTGGCTTGTTAAATGAACTCAACATGAAATGCAAACTAATTAACAGCAGCTTCCGAGTTGAAAAAAAGTGATGTTGTTCGGGTTATTTCTAGTACTTACTCGTGCAATTTTCAGAAAGAAGTTTTCAGGTTACGGGGTTTGGTTAATGGAGGAGACAATCAAGATAACGATAGTTTCGCAGTAAGCTTTCCTGCAACTCCAGGAACCTTAAAATGGGATGGACTTCACGGATCAATGAGTCCTCTTACAACTGGTAAAAGGATGTCTCAGGTATTAACCGTTATCTCTCAAGCTGGAGGATTTTTTTTTTAAAAATTACTTGCGACTAACTTTGATGTATATTTCAGAGAAGAGACTATGACGTTGCCCTTGTTGGGGCCTTTAGGAGAGAAAAGGATAAGGACATGGCGTTGCAAGCTTTGGCTAATGAAAATCAGGCGGCGATGCAACTGGTATGTTAACCAAAGTACTGTTGTTTAAGTTCATGGGTGCGCTACGCAGCTTTCACGTATAATAATTTTTGTCTTAATAAAGAATTTAGATAATAATGGAAGTTGGAACAAAGATGTGGAGATTGGTATTTGCTTTCAATGAAGATATCTAGTTTCTCTTTGTTAACGGATCTTGTTTGGTATGATTAGGCCAAGCAAAGAGAGGATGAAATACAAGGTCTTAAAATGAGACTACGATTTCGAGAAGCAGGAATAAAAAGATTGGAAGCAGTCGTTTCTGGGAAGATCTCTGCAGAAACACACTTGCTCAAAGAAAAGGAGGAACATTTGAAGGAAATTGAGGTTTTGAAAAATCAGGTTGATCGGAACCAAGAGGTGACCAGATTTGCCATGGAAAACCTGCGTTTGAAAGAAGAAATTAGAAGGCAAGTTTTTTCTAACAGCTCCAACCATATTTATTTGCAAGACTATTTTCTTCTCTAGTACAATAAAGGAGCTTAATTTGATTCAGGATCACGTGGAATAATTTTTAATATAAGAGATATGCATTATTTTCTGTCATGACAATAATTGGGGGTGAGAGATTCAAGTTCATGATCAAATTTATGCGTAGACATTTATGTTGGTTGAGCTATTGCTCTTATTAGAGAAAGGAACGAGATTCAAGAATAGATATTGTATTATAAAAAAGTTGTGCAATAAAATTAATCTAGTTTTTGCCAAATCCGTAATTTTCTTTGTCATTTCCTAATTTAAGCTTGCATTAATCTACAGGTTGAAGTCATTTTATGAAGAGGGCGAACGGGATATGGTGGTCGAACAGATCATGGTACTGGAAAGCAAGGTAAAATTTAAAAGAAATCCTCACGTAATTACTTATTATAGAATTTATGATAAAAAGTTTTAGCTTCTAATGAAACTATGTTTCTTGCAACCAAACCTACAGTTACTGGAAGCACTTGATTGGAAACTTATGCATGAACCTGATCCATCACCAAACCCGGTACTTCTACTCTCTTTTTCATAAATATTATGGTGAGTTATCATGAAATGAAATTTATTACCAAACCTTAACTTACATGTAAATGCTATAACGCAGAAAGGAAGAGACACAACGGCAGATGTTGACGACGAAAACTTTCTAATAACGAATCAGGTTAGACTGTGTTAGTAACATCTTTTCTGGCCCAATAGGAGATCATTCCTATTTTACTTGAAGAATCAAACGAAAGTGAGAATGCATATTTCGATGTTCAACTATGACAATGGAACATACCACTTTTCGCTTGATTAAATGCTGAAATTTATACGGCTCATTAGCACTCTTAAGTCTTTCCTCAATTTGGTTAGTTAAATGTACCGAGTTATTTTTACATGGGAAGAACAAAGAGTTTTGAAGTTTTCACCGTTTACGCTTATTCTTCGAGCATGATTTACTACCAGAGAATGAGGTTTTCACTTTTCACGGTTCTTTGCTCATCTTTCTAATTTAGGACCGAGGGTCACCATGGAAATCTTCAATTAACGAGGAGAATGAATTTCTTCGCATGCAGGTGGTACACTTTGTATAATATGAGCTTAATTCTTTAGTATTTTCTAGTTGATTGTTATTGGATATTTAGGTATTGATGACGTCGATACTATTGTTTTAGGCCATCCATAACCAAGATGAATTGGATACACTTCGCCAGAATCTTGTATTATGCGTTGAGGAAAAAGAAAAGTTGGAAAGGTAATATTTTATGCTATGTACGACAGTATCAAGTAAATTTAGTTTGAGTTAGTTTTTTTTTTCTCTGGCTGTTGGGCTCTTTCTTTTTATGTTGGTTCGTAAGCTCAACATTTATGACTAAATGCATCTGATCTTGCAGGCGTGTAGATGAATTGGTAACAAAACTCGAGTCTAAGGAGTCTACTGGACTTGTGTATGGAACTAATCAAGTTGAGTTTCCTTTGGCATCAAATGACATGTCCAACATCAATTTTAGCGACCAAATGGAGTTAAAGACAATGGTCGACGCCATTGCCGTCGCTAGCCAAAGAGAAGCAAGTGCTCATGAAACAGCAATAGCCTTGTCTAAAGAGAATGACGAACTGCGGATGAATCTAAGAGTTTTAATAGAGGATAACAATAAACTTATCGAGCTGTATGAAACCGCAGCTTCAGAATGCAAGCTTGGAAATGGTAATAATAATGTTGAAACTGCAAAGAATGATGATGCTAAAGTTGTCCAAGCTTCCACCGAAAAAGAAGCTCATGAGAAAGCTGTTGAATTGCTACAGCAACAGCTAGCGGAAATGCACGAGGAAAACGATAGGTTGATGAGTTTGTATGAAGAGGCCATGCAAGAGAAAGACAAGCTCAAAAAGATGCTTTCTTCCTTAGAACGCACAAAGGTTGACACCAAAGGAGAATCTGATTGCATTGAGAAGTTTGTTGAGGTTGATGAAGGAATGAACAAGGCATGCGTTGAACCTCTCAACCCCAATAAAGCACAAAATTTGGTCTCTCAATCTGTACCACCTCAAGAAGAAATGCTCGATGGAGGAGTGGGAGAGAGAAACGAGCTCGTCCCAAGACTTGAAATCGAAGAAGAAAATGGCGTTCTTGTTGCAGACGAATTATGTTCCCTCACAAATTTTGAAGTAGAGGGAAGGAGTGAGATGGACGAAGCCGACGATTTAGTCGAAGAGAAAGGTATGTCTAATCTGGACAATCCAAGACAGATACATGCTGAAACTCAGATGGAAATTGAGCCACCAGCTTCTATTATAGAAATGTTGCCAGAAGATTTAAGTATGATTAGAGAGAAACTTGAAAGAGCAGATGAACAACTTTCAGATTCAACCAAAACCGTCAGTGTTTTAAGTTCACTTGAAAAGATGATATTTGAGGCTGATAAACTCTCAAAACAGGTTGAAGTTGTGGAAGACGAAGTTAAGTTAAAGCAAAAGGACGTTGAATCCCTTCAAGTAGTATTATCGAAAAAGCAAGAAAGTCGAGATCTTGCACAGAGTAAGTTCTGCGCTTTGAGATACTCTCTAACTAACTTTTCTTCTTCAATATTTTATTTTGAACAACGAGAAACAAGGGCAAGAGCAAGAGCAAATGCTGCAAAATCTTATTTGAACCAGCGGAAAAACGACTTGGCCTTCCTTCAAACACGCAAAGCAGAAATCGAGACACGACGTGCAAAGATTCAACAATCTGAAGTGGAACTGAGGGGCAACCTTGCAAGCTTAAAATCTAAACTAGACGAAGAAAGTCAGAAACAAGAAAATGACAAGGTCCTCTTTGCAATAGTCAACGTCGAGAAAACAGTTCCCCAACCAAAGAACTGGCAATTCACTGGTCTAGCCACAGATTTACTCAAATCTGCAGAAGAGAAAACTAAGTTGCAAAATGAGATGATGCTAGCTAAAGATAAACTAGGGGCCATAAGAAAGGAACTCGAAGATTTGACAAGAAAGTCTAGGAAGGTCGATAGTGATACCGAAGCTGTTCGGTTGGAGGTACAGAAAGCTTCAAGTTCCGTTGACGAGATGGAAGCCGGAGTTCAAGGGGTTATCAATGAGAAAGAGACATTGTTGGAAATGAGGAATACTGGGATAGCAGAATTTGAGAACATTATATTGCAGTACCAAGAGTGCCTATTTGAAGCAGGTTTGAAGGAAGCAGAGATAAGAATATTGGAAGAAGAACTGCAAATGGAGTGTAGAAGGGTAGAGGAATTGGTAGCAGCAAAGTCTGCAGCCATCCAAAAGACAAACCAATTATTAGAGGACAACCGGCGCAACTCGTGCTTCTTATCGGAGAAAATGGAAGAAGAGTTGAAAAGCATTCGCTCTTCGGTTATGGAGGCAAAGCTATTGTTAGGAGAAGGAAATCTACATCACAGTTAAGTTTTCATTTTAACTGTTGCTACAACTTCTGTACATGTGCATTGAAGATGATTATTATCCTTATTGTGCCTCATTCCTTTTGCATTTGTTTCATTAACTATTCTAAATATGTTTGTTGAAGAAGACTTTTGCCCCGTCCCCATGACTGGCACGATGGTCGAAGACTTGGACTTTGAAGGTATACTCCTCTCAATATCTCAGATTTGAGACAAACCTTTGACATTAATTTGTAAACACCTCTCGTGTCTCCATTCCTCTGATGCATCCAGGCGGCACAGTTTAAGAATGTGCTAATGTATATAATAAGACAATGAATTAACCAGAACCACCACTATCAACCCTGCAATAAAAATTGAAAACTAAAATGAGATAAATCTGGGGAAGGAAAAAAAATACAGAGTGAACTTGACGATATCAAACTAAAATTAAAATAAAATAAAATAAAATAAAATAATAATTGTTGAAAAATGATACGAAATTAAGTTAATTTTGATATATCTCTCAATAAGTGGTCATGGTTCTAATTTAATTAGTTAAAAATTATTGGTCACTAGTTTTAGAACGGAACATTAATATTAATGAACATCTCTTCATGGATTTCCAGCTGAGAGATAGGTCGGGTAATCAGTTGTTTTGTCTTGATTTCGATTGACGAACTATAACCATGGGTTGAGATATATCTTCAATTATAATTGAACTTATGTTTTTGTACAACGATGCATTTGAATTTTATGAGAATTTATCAGATAAACTCTCTTAAAATCAAAGTCTCATTTTTTATGACAAAATTTGTATTATCGATTTTAAACAGTCATTTCCTCTATGAAAACTGTAGCCAAAATCCTTTTTATCTGGTATTAATTCGAAACCGTGTGCATCTAAAGCACCTTTTACTAAGATCGTTGTATGTAAATCTAAAGCAATAGCATGATGAACCAAGAAGTCTATGGGCCATATGTGACTGATGTCACTGTCTTGCTTGTCCAGTGTGTGTTGCACAGCATGAACCATTTTTATCATGCTTTTCTAGTATAGGATTTACTTTTCATGTTATTATAATTTCCTTATGTTTTGAAGTCGTATTACTCTTCGCCATTTTTTAAGTTTAAATCTGCCACATCAAATATGTCGGGGAGGGTTAAATGCAATGTTTAATATCACCTATTTATTTATTTATTAATTTTGTTGGGAATATCAGCTAAAAAATTTAAAGGGTAAATTATAAATTTAATCCCTAATCGGTTTAAAAATCTATACTTTAGTCTCATGGATAGGAAAAATATATAATTTAGTCCATATGATTTTAAAAACATTAGAATTTAGTCCATAAAATGATATAAAAGCTATAAAATAGTCGGTCAATTGTAATTGTTGGTGAATAACATATGTAGAAGTCGGTTGTTTTTGTGTTTATGACGAGACGAGAGTGTAAGTAAGATAAGTAATTAATTGAAAGAAAAAAAACATAATTCTTACAACACATTTACTACTTAATTCACATACAGTTTACGAATAACATGAACTATTTTTTAGGTTTTATTAAAACATAGACTAAATTTTATTTCATCAAACGACTAAATTATAAATTTATCCTAATCACAAAAAGTAAAATCTAGATTTTCAAAACATAATAACTACGTACTAAGGGTTTCAGTAAGACTAAATTTAAAATTTAACTTGTGGCCACGTGGAGAATACACCGATACAGCCATACACGTTTGATGTCGGGGTTCCGAATCCGACACATTTCTAACACTCGACTTAACGACATGTCTAAAATGCTCGAGAGAGAAAGAGTGCGATAACAAAAATCTGGGGAAGCCCTAGAAGCGCCCAGTCTGAAAAAGAACTGCCAAGCTTGCTCAGTTCTTCTAATCGCCGTTGATTTAGGGTTCTTACCAGATTGCAGTTTGATTCAGTTTCGTATTTGGAGAATGGGGGACAAGCTGAAGAAGTTCAAATTCGAGGACGATGAAGACGAACTTCAGGGTCTGAAAGAGGGGGATTCGGAGTCTATCATTTTGCTGAGCAGTGACGACGACGAGGCCAATGTAGATCTTAGCCTTAAAATTGATGAGAAGGTAATTTCGCTGAGCAGTGACGACGGCGAGGCCAGTGAAGATCCTAGCCTCAAAACTATTGAGAAGTCATTGCGATTGCGCTCCGGAAAGTTGGTTGCCGCTTCCGACCGTAATCAAGATGGTAATTGTGACCAGAGTTGTAATAGTGATGTTGCTGGTGTTGGAGCCGTCGATTTTTTATCATCGTCTTCGCAGGATGCTGACGCTGGTGCCGGAGTCAGCGTCGATGGCATCATCGCTGGTTCCGAGGCGGGAGAATTGGAGAGTTATAAGATAGTGAAGACGAGCGAGAGGGAAGTTAAGAAGCCAGGAAATGAAGAGTGCGATGTAAGTATTTTACTACTTTCGCTTTAGTTCTGTTTGGAAGATTCTAGTGGGAGGGAATGGGTTGTAGAAGATTGTTTATATTTTAGGACATCGCCACGGCCTTAACGAGACAGTCACTTTGGGTTTTGTTGATGACATGATTACAATGGCGAGAAAGGGATACTGAACCTGGCCAAGAGTGCTCATTGAATCAAAACTTGTGTACAGGTGGATTTTTAAAGAATTATCCCCGAGGGGTGGTGCGTTAGTCGAAAGCTTAGGCTTTGAAGGTGTGCTCTCCTCAAGTCCCATGTTAAAAATACCTTTCATGTTTCCATTCTTTCGATGTATCTCGATACTGCGGCCTAGAGACAGCTTAGTGGTGCCCCAGGTTTGGAAGAGCGTAAGCTCTAAGTTCTAGGGTCATAAAAAATGGATTTTAAAGAATCTGATAGTATAGCACTAGTTTAAGAGAATGAACCGTCTTAAGTTTATAGCTAAATATTACATTTCCTTTCCTTAAATCCGATACAAAGTTGTGGGGGAAAATTTTAGAAGGCTGAAGACAGCCTTGAGGCTTTTTATCTTGCAAGGCGTTATTATGGTATGAGGGGTATGAGGCATATAACATAATACTCGTATGAAAGTATAAAAAGTAACCTTGACAGTTGTCACATGAACAAAATTTCTATAAAGAAATCATTAACATCACTACTATCACTAAAAGGATCAAGTTATTCTTATAAAGTTCTTGTCTTTCATTTTTCTTGAAGTGTAAGTAGCAAAAATCTAAATAGTTCAAATTGTTATAATTCAAACCCTTATATTTCTTATGAATTGAAAAAATCAATATTATCCTTCTAATCATCATAGGAGGCATAGCCGCATAGAGACTTGAAGGCGGGTTCAATGCATTTTATTCGAGTTGTAAACCTTTTATTATTCAAAGAAAACATAAGCCTTGAGGTTAAAAGTTAACGCCTTGCCTCGAGGTGAGCCTGAAGGAGTAAGCTTTGATAGCATTTTAAAATCATTATCGTGGGGGTATGGGTACAGGCCTTTAAACAGGGGGGAGTGTTCCCACGTTTGTAGTAGGACAAAACTCTGAATTTTTATTTTAGAAAAAGATCATGGGGTATGCCTATTTCTCATTGTCTTGTTGCTTTATTTTATTTTAGGTTGTTGTCACAGAAGAAGAGAATTTCAAGACAATTGGAATGATAGATCAAGTGGATTCGGTGGAACCAAAATTTACTGGGACGACTAATAATAACGTGTTTAGAAAGCTTCTTGTGAGTCCCTTTAACTGCTCTGAACTCTAGCATTAAGGAAAATTGATGTTTGTGGAGGCTTAGCTCTGTATCTCTCATAAATTATTCTACCAGCGTGGACCAAGATACTTTGATCCTCCAGATAGTTGTGGAATGTGCTTTAAATGTGGTGAAGAAGGTCATAATGCTGTGAAATGCAAATCAGTTAATCGGAAGAAACCATGTTTTGTATGCGGAAGTCTGGAGCACAATGCAAGGAGATGCTTAAAGAAGGTCAGGAGGAAATCATACAAAACCAATCTGCATCTTACTTCCTTTGTGTTTCTTTTCCTACAGCCCTCCCGGATATTTCTCTTTTCTCATGGGGGGTGGGTGGTCTATAGTTGGTCAAGAAAGCGGTAAATAATATAAATGTTGAAGTCATGGGTTAGGTCCTGTTGGTGGCCATAAATATTAGGATTTCATTGTCGCGGTCATGTTTCTCTTAAGGTAGATATAGCTCAAGTGCAGTGCATGTATTCTCTTATATTAAGATGTGCCGTTCTTAATGTGGTACAAATATATCTATGCATACTTTTAAATGAAAATTATAATTTATACTCTATCGAATATTCTTGTAATTTAGGTAATTTTAAAAAAAAAAATTAGTATCACAACAGTCTATGTTTGAAACTCCTATTCCTAATTCAAAGATATGAATATGTTATTGACTTTCCTATGAGTAGTTTTTTTTTACTAAATCTATCTACAATAAACCAGAGTGTCTCTCGGTATAGTAATATTTTCTTTTTACATGTTCCACTGTTTCATGCTCAATTGGATATCTTGAGAATTGAAAACCTGCTTCTTACTATTTCAGGCACGACACTGCTATTTTTGCAAGAAAGTTGGGCATCGTGCAAAAGTCTGTCCAGAGAAGCACGAGGGTGTTTCTTCAAGATCAAAAATATGTTTAAAATGTGGAGATCCTGAACATGATATGTTTTCTTGTCAAAATCTTTATCCAGATGATGATCTTAAGGTCTACTTCTACTTCTTTATTTGTAACGTGTATTGCAGTGCACTTTCTTGGATATTTTCTAGAACCTGTTTTGCTATACCACGTGACTTGTAAAACTTTTTTTTTTTCCAGAACATACAATGCTACATTTGTAAGAAATTTGGTCATTTGTGTTGCACAAATTCCACCAGTGACACTTCAATAGGCATTTCTTGCTATAAATGTGGACAGAGTGGTCATACTGGTCTGGTAAGTCCTCTATGCTCATATCCGACTGTTAAAATGTTGACATGATACTCATGTCTCCTTTGATTTCTACTTGAGACGTTCTCTTTTTTTGTTTGTTTGTTTGTTTGTTTATGCTTTACTTATTTATGCAACTGCCCACTTGGTTTGTTATCATGCCAGTTGGCAGTAGCCATCAGCAAAGCTTGACTGCAGTTCTGAATGTTGCCAATTCTCGAGCTTTAAAAGTTTTAATTTCTTGGACTTGTGGAAGGACAGTGTATTTTCTTGTGCTAGTCAAATAATTGGGATTGTGAAGATGCTAATATTTGTTTTAAATTAAAAGTTCAATTTATAGTGAGTCAGCCTGTGAGAAAGTAGGTGAGGAGAGGATCAATATTGAAAGGGTCTATAGTGTTGCTTTTACTTATTATTGCTGGATGTGTTCTACAACTGTATGATGATGGAATATTTCAGTACAGCAACTTGTAGTCAAGAGAGTTCATTCTTTGTTGGCAAGAGAGTCAATTCCTTTTAAATTGAAGTTTCTTGCTTCCAAGTTTATTGCACGTGGATGATTAATATTTTGTCTTGTGTATGTGAGTCTACAGGCATGCTCAAGATTACATGGAGAAGCCTCTGCTGCTATATCACATATCCCATGCTATAGATGTGGTGAAGAAGGACATTTTGTCCGAGATTGCACAAGTTCTACCAAGGTAATAACAAAGGCTACATATTAACATGTTTTATCGCTGAAAAATTAGAAGAAAATTTTCGTTGTCATGCATTTACTTAAAATTTCGTGTCAGTGTTTTTAATGGGCAAATTAGAAAAGTAGGGTAGATTTTGAAAATTGTTTTTAAAAGGGTAGATTTAAACTAATTAGAAAAATGAGGGAGAAATTTGTCTTTAGTGAAATGGGTGAGAGGAGCAGCCTAGGTAAATTTTAATTTTTTTAATTGAAAAAATTAAGTAGTCTTTTCGTGGAGCACCCTATTTCACTAAAGACAAAATTTCTACCTCATTTTTCTAATTAGTTTTAAATTTCCTCCGTTTTAAAACAACTTTCAAAATCTACCCTACTTTGCTAATTTGCCCGTTTTTAATCATATGGAACTTGCTTAGGTTGACAAGAGGATTCTTGAGGAGCCTGCTACAGGGGACAAGACGAATTTTGAGGCTAATGCTGAGGAAGCCTCTGGTGCTCCATTAACTAGCTCATGCTGTAGATGTGGTGAAAAAGGACATTTTAAGTATGATTGCTCATGTTCCACCAAGGTAGTTAAAATAGGCTTACATATCGACTTGTTTTATCAGCGAAAAATTAGTGTTCACTTTGTCATGCACGGTTGAATTATGTTAAATCACCAGCCATTCACGAGCTTAGAAATTTGAGAAATGCCCTACAAGTGAAAGTCAATTTTAATTGGGGAGATGGAGATAACAACTTGTTAGGGACTCAAACTCAGGACCTCCTGTTCTGATATCATGTTAAATTATGTTAAATCACCAATCCATCCAAAATTAAGCTCATGAGTTGTAGTAAATTTAATTATATCAACAACATACATTTACTTAAATTTTCTATCAAATTGTGTTTCTAACCAGAGTGACAGGAGAAATATTTTGGAACCTGCTCAAGGCGACAGAAGTAATCTTGTGGAAGCCTCTTGTCCTACATCAACTACATCCTGCTATAAATGTGGTGAACAAGGACATTTTGGTTGTGATTGCATAAGTTCCACCAAGGTAGATAGAGAAGCTTACATATTAGCTTGTTGTCTTAGTGAAAAATTAGAGAAAATGTTCTTTCTGTCATGCTTTTACTTCAATTTTCCCATCAAAGTGTGCTTATAAACATGTGGAGCTTGCTTAGGGTGACAAGAAGAATCTTGTGGAGCTTGCTCTAGGTGACGAGAGGAATCTTGAGGAAGCCTCTGGCGTTGCATCAACTAGTTCATGCTTTAGATGTGGTGAACAAGGGCATTTTGCTCGTGAGTGCACAAGTTCCACTAAGGTAGATATTAAAAGAAAAAATATCGTCTTGTTTTATCAATGAAAATGTTTGTTTTGTTATGCATTTACTTAAATTTCCTATCGATGCGTGTTTCTAATCATATAGAGGTTGCTCAGGGCGACAAAAGGAACCTTGTAGAGCTTGCTCAGGGTGACGAGAGGAATCTTGAGGAAGCCACTGGTACTGCATTAACTAGCTCATGCTATAGATGTGGTGAAGGACATTTTACTCGTGATTGTACAAGTTACTTCAAGGTAGATATAGAAGCGTACATATCAATTTGTTTTATCAGGGATAAGTTTGGAGAATGTTCATTTTGTTTTGCGTGTACTAAAATTTCCTGTCAAAGTGTGTTTCTAATTGTATGGAGCTGAACGACGAAAAGAGAAATCTTATGGAGCTTGCTCAGGTTGAAAAGAGAAATCTAGGAGAGCTTACTGACAGTGACAAGATAGATCTTGTAGAAGCCTCCGGTGCTGCATCAACTACCCCATGCTACAGATGTGGTGAACATTGGCATTTTGCTCGTGAGTGCACAAGTTCCACGTCCACCAAGGTAGATAAAAAAGGTTACATATCGACTTGTTTTATGAACGGGATTTTTTGAAAAACTGTTTGTTGTGTTATGCATTTACGTTAATTTCATGTCAAAGTGTTTCTAATCTTATTGGAGTTTGCCTAGAGAAATCTTGTAGAGCTTGCTGACGGGGACAAGAGGAATCTTGAGGAAACCTCTGGTATTGCATCGACTAGCTCATGCCATAGATGTGGCGAACAAGGGCATTTTGTACGTCAGTGCACAAGTTCCAACAAGGTAGATAATTGAGCTTGCATATAGGCTTGCTTGTTTTATTAGAAGAAAATTAAGAGAAATGTTTATGTTGTTACGTAAGTACATATATTTTATTTGAAAGTGTGTTTCTAATCATATTGAGCTTGCTCAGGGCAACCAGAGATATCTTGTAGAGCTTGCTCACGCTGACAAGATGAATCTTGAGGAAGCCTCTGGTGCTGCATTAACAAGCTTATGTTATAAATGTGGTGAACAAGGGCATTTTGCTCGTGAGTGCACAAGTTTCACCAAGGTAGATAAAAGTGCTTACATATCAACTTGTTTTTTCAACAAAAAAAAAAAATTAGGAGAAAATGTTTGTTTTGTCATGCATTTACTTGAATTTCATGTCAAAGTTTGTGTCTAATCATAAGGAGCTTACATAGGGCGATAAGAGAAATCTTGTGGAGCTTGCTAACGGCGATGAAAGGAATCTTGAGGTAACCTATGGTGTTGTATAAACTAGCTCATGCTTTAAATTTGGTGAACAAAGGCATTTTCCTTGTAAATGCACAATTTCCAACAAGTTAGATTCAAGAGCTTGCATATTAGCTTGTTTTATAAATGAAAAATTATGAAAAGTGTTCGTGGTTCATTCATTTACTTAAATTTCATGTCAAAGTGTGTTTCTAATCATATGGAGCTTGCTAGGGTGACAAGAAGAATCTAGTGGAGCTTGATGCTAACGGTGACGCAAGGAAGCTTGGCAAAGCCTATGGTGCTGCATCAACTAGTTCATGCTTTAAATGTGGTGAACAAGGGCATTTTGCACGTAAGTGCACAAGTTCGAACAAGGTAGATGATAGAGCTTGCATATAAGTTTGCTTGTTTTATTTGGAGAAAATTAGGACAAAATGTTCATGTTGTTTATCTTTTTCTTATATTTCCTATCAAAATGTGATTATAAACTTTTACTCTATGAGCTTGCTCAGGGTGGTAAGAGGAAACGTAAGTTATCAAACCCAAAATTCAGTTCACAAATAGAAGAGAAGAGCCATATGGGGTCAAACTATTCACCTCATGATCTTGGAAAGGCTAATGGTAAGAAGGAAAAGATAAACTATGAAGAAAACTTCAAGAACTTGCCTAGGATGTTAGGACAAGAAGGTAGTTGGATGATGGGTAATTCGGGTCCTATAAACTTCTCCAATGAAACATTCTTGAGAAATAATTGGAATTCTTCTGTTACACCATCTGAGAGGGATCATGATTATAATAAAAAATATCTCGGTCACTATGCAAGCCTTGAGTATCCTGGTTACTTTGCAATCACTCAACATCCCAGTCACTATGTAAGCCCTCATCAATTTTCTAATCATTATGAAAGCTCCCTCCCCCTCCAAATATCAACTAACATATCACGTCCTTCGGCCTGCTCAGGGTGACAATAGGAATCTCGAGGAAGACTTTGGTGCTACATCAGTTAGCTCATGCTATAAATGTGGTGAACAGGGGCATTTTGCTCATGAGTGCACAAGTTCCGCCCAGGTAGATAATAAAGCTTACATATTGGCTTGTTTTTTTAGCGAAAATTCGGGCAAAAATGTTTATTTTATTATGAATATACTTAAGTTTTCTGTCAAAGTGCGTTTCTAAGTGGATGGAGCTTGCTTAGGTTGACGAGAGGAACTTTGTGGAGCTTGCTCACGATAACAAGAGGAATCTTGAGAAAGCCTCTTGTGCTGCATCAACTAGCTCATGTTATAGATGTGGTGAACAAGGTCATTTTGCTCGTGTCTGTACAAGTGCCACAAAGGTAGATAAAAAGCTTACACCTTGGCTTGTTTTTTCAGCAAAAATTAACCGATCGTTTTATTATGCATTGCATTTACTTAAGTTTTCTGTCAAAGTGTGCTTTTAATTGTATGGAGCTTGCTCAGGGCGAGAAAAGGAAACTTGTGAAGCTAGCTCAAGGTGACAAGAAGGAAGCCAATGGTGGTGCATCAACTCGCTCATACTATAGATGTGGTGAAGAAGGGCATTTTGGTCGTAATTTCCCAAGTACCCTTAAGGTAGATAAAAAAGCTTACTTATCAGCTATCGGCAAAAAAGTAGGAGAGAATTTTCCTTTTTTCATGCATTTACTTAAATTTCCTATCAAAGTGTGTTTCTGATCTTATGGAGCTTGGTAAGGGTGACGAGAGGAATCTTGTAGAGCTTGCTCAAGGTGACAAGAAGAGTCGTGAGAAAGCCTCTGGTGTTGTTTCAACCCGTTCATGCTATAGATGTGGTGTACAAGGGCATTTTGCCAGTAAGTGCACAAGTTCCAACAAGGTAGATAAAAGAGCTTGCATATAGATTTGCTTATTATATTAGGAGAAAGTCAGGAGTGAATGTTCATGTTGTTATGCATGTAATTTACTTTCTTGTGAAAGCGTGTTTCTTATCATATGGAGCTTCCTCAGGGTGACAAGAGGAATCTTGAGAAAGCTTCTGGTGCTGCATCAACTAGTTCATGCTATAAATGTGGTGAACTAGGACATTTTGCTCATGGGTGTACAAGTTCTACCAAGGTAGATAAAAAGCTTACATATTGGCTTGTTTTTTGAGCAAAAACTCGGGCGAAAATATTCATTTTATTATGCATTTACTTAAGTTTTTTTTTTTGTCAAAGCGTGTTTCTAATTGTATGGAGCTTGCTCAGGGTGACAAAAGGAAACTTGTGGAGCTTGCTCAAGGTGACAAAGAGGAAGCCTCGGGTGCTGCATCAACTATCTCATGTTGTAAATGTGGTGAAGAAGGGCATTTTGTTCATGACTGCACAAGTTCTTTTAAGGTAGAATTAAATAAGAAAATCTTACATATCAGCTATTAGCAAAAAATGAGGCGAAAAATTTCGTTCCGTCATGCATTTGCTTAAATTTTCTATCAAAGTGTGTTTTTAATCTTAATGGAGGTTGGTAAGGGTGACAAGAGGAATCTTGTAGAGCTTGCTCAAGGTGTCAAGAAGAGTCTTGAGAAAGCCTCGGGTGTTGTTTCAACCCGTTCATGCTATAGATGTGGTAAACCAGGGCATTTTGCTCGTAAGTGCACAAGTTCCAACAAGGTAGATAAAAGAGCTTGCATATATATTTGCTTGTTATATTAGGAGTAAATGTTCCTGTTGTTATGCATTTACTTTTACTTATATTTCCGTTGAAAGTGTGTTTCTTATTACATGGAGCTTTCTAAGGGTGACAAGAGGAGTCTTGTGGAGCTTGCTCATGGTGAGAAGAGGAATCTTGAGAAAGATTTTGGTGTTGCAACAACTAGTTCATGCTATACATGTGGTGAACAAGGGCATTTTGCTCATGACTGCACAAGTTCCACCAAGGTAGATAAAAAGCTTACATATCAGTTTTTTTTACCGATGAAAATTAGAAGAAAGTATTCGTTCTTTCATGCATTTACTTATATTTCATGTCAAACTATGTTTCTAATCATATTGAGCTTGCTTAGGGCAACAAGAGGAATCTTGAGGAAGCCTATGGTGTAGCATCAACTAGCTCATGTCTTAGATGTGGCGAGCAAGGGCATTTTGCCCATAATTGCATGAGTTATGAAAAGGTAGTTAAATTAAATGAGCTTACATACAAGCTTGCTTGTTTTATTAGGAGAAAATGTTTAATTCGATACGGATTTACTTGTATCTTCGATTCTGAACTTTTAATCTATGGAGCTTGCTCAGGGTAGTAAGAGGAAACGTGAGTTATCATTCCCAAAATTCAGGTCACAAATAGTTGAGACGAACAATATGGGGTCAGAATCTGCACCATATGGGTCACAAATTGATGATATGAACCATATGGGGTCTGCGTCTCAAAATCTGCATCTCACAAGTAGTAAGGAGGAAAAGATAAACCATGAGGAAAACTACTCTAACTTGCTTAGGAAGTCAGGACAAGATGGTCACTGGATGATGGGCGACTCGGGTCCTGGAAACATCTCCAATGGCACATTCTTGAGAAATAAATGGAATTCTCTTGTTACACCATCTTCGTCGGATCATAATTATCATGCAGAGTATCCCGGCCATTATGGAAGCCTTCAATATCCCAGTCAGTATGCCAGCTCTCAATATCAAGGTCACTATGTTGGCACCCAATTTTCTAATCATTATGCAAGCCCTCAATTTTCTAATAACTATGCAAGCCCCCCTCAATTTTCTGGTCACCATGCAAGTCCTCCTCAATTTTCTAATCATTATGTAAGCCCCCCTCAATTTTCTGGTCACCATGCAAGCCCTCCTCAATTTTCTAATTATCATGGCAGCCCCTCTCAATTTTCTCGTCACTACGCAAGGCCCCCTCAACTTTCTGGTAACTATGTAAGCCATCAATCTTCCAGTCTCTATGCAAGTCCTCAATCTTTCACAAGCTTGCGATCATTGCATCTAGAGACTCCAATGTCATTTGGATCCAGTATAGATCCTCAGAGCAGATTCTCGGCGGCTAGATTTTGAAGATGTAGCAATGAAGGACTTTCAGCTAAGAATGCTGGTAGAAAGTTTTATTTGATTTGAATGATTGGTAGCCTAGCTGTTTGAAAGATAAGACTGCTCACAGATCTGTTCTTTTGTTTAGTGGTTGCATTGCAGAATCTGAGATCGTCTTAAATTGTAAGTTATTATCTCATTTTTGAATTTTGGTAGTACCAAATAATCCCTTTTGAGTTTAATTTATATGATTTCCTATTGCTCTTATCAGTTGCTTGTCATATTTGCAGTCTTGAAATTTTGAACACTTATTAGTTTCTCTTAGTCGTTGTTCCATGATTTTTCTTTCTTGTAAAATATTGGAGAGCATGCTGCTGACTACTTTGTTATCTTTGGTGAAAATCTTGAGTTTTTATTTGGACTTTTGTCATTGTCGAGCAGTTTTATAGGATTCCTCTCTTACTATATAACCGCAAATTGAAGATTACAACCGTTGTCAGGCTAAAGATTAGTTTGAAACCAACATTTTGATAGTTTTCGAATTATTAAAATTCCGAATTCTTAAGTTTTTAAGGTGTGTTTGGGGCAACAATCGTTCTATTCTAAACGATCGATTATTGTAATAGAGAAGTTTGACACACCCTCGGTCAAGTATGTTTATTCTAGGTGTAAGAAGAAGGCTGCGAGTGGTGTTGGTTAGTTAGGATGACACGTGTTAGTTGTCACGTGTGGGATCGGGTGTTTGTAAGTCGGTTAGTATGTGTCTAGGCGGGAAATGTAGTTGGGTATTCTTGTTCATTGTAGTAGGTATCTCTTTGAGATCGAGGGAGCGAGGAGCTCTTGAACTTCTTGTAGTTTGGTAATAAAATTGACAGATTCTACCAATTTTGGTATCAGAGTAGGTTTTCGATTGAAAATGACTGGGACATTGTATAGATTATTTTAAGTTTTATTACACGTGCGAAGGTTATTAAAACAAAAATATGGTTATTGCCATTGGTTACCTGTAGGATAAACACGGATTGAGTTATTATAACTCACTCTTAATCAAGTTCAAGATTTTTATTAAGAGTCCAATTTTTGTACTGTGCTTATTCAAATCACCTTGTCATTTTTGTTCCAATGCCAGATATTTTTGATGCCGGCCACGTTTCTGAACACAAATGACATGAAGCAGGCTCAAGATTCTTTATGTATGGTCGTCGAAAATCTGAAAGACAATGAAATTTCCCATCATTTTTCTTCTCCCCTGGCTCTTTGTTTGTTGCTGATAGTTTTTTGAACTTGATTTACATCTTACATGGAAATAGTTGATTTAAGTAGTGTTACTCCAGTGATTAAAACTGCAAGTTTATGTTATGCATGGACAATGTTTATATTAACTCATGAAAGTTACCGCTACTTATTTATTTTCATATAAGAATCCAAGTTGTTACAGATTTTGATTTTTAAGTTATAGTTGATTTATTCATTTTACATATATGATTTTTGAATCCTTTTACCTTATTTCAAAAAACTAAATAGAAATAAAAAAGATTTATAATTTTAAACCCCTCTCTCTCTCTCTATATATATATATATACATAGATATATATATATACATACATACATACATATACATATATATACATACATATATCAAAATAACTATTCTAGATTCTTATGCAAAGTGTAAGGATTTGATAGTATGATCAATTTATAAACTTTCTTGTCTTAAATTTACATTAGTTGAGGTCAAATATAGGAAAATATAATGTAAACCTATTTTGTACTTGCAAAATTTGAAAATGTTCTCGCAAATAAAAACAAGTTTTTAATCTATAACTTTCTGCTTAAGATGTTCAAGATTTATATACTTTTTGATAATAAAATCTTGTACAATCGATCTATTCTTCGCGAGAGTAGTTGTGTTAGTTCATCCAACACTCATATATATATATATATAGATAGATATAGATAGATAGATAGAAACAAATGAACATTAGGTTTTTTTGAAATTTCATGTTCATATTTAATATTGCGGACAAATCATAATTTATTATTTTAAAATAATTCATTGGGCTAAGAGTTTGAAAATGGTACAATTTTTTTTGAATATTTTACTTTCTTTTTTTGAAAAGAGTATTTTACTTCATTATCTCGTCACGTTTCATTCATTTTAATAAAGAGATCATTGTTTTAGATTTGTATGTGGTTCATCTTACATTGTAAGCTTTTTATAGTAGTTTTTTTTTAGTATAAATTGAGTGAGGAAATCACTGTGACACCACTACTCTTAAATAGATGTCCTAATGTTGAACTCAATTACCTCCTATCAACAAAATTAATATACCATCCTTCCTTTTTATTTTTGAAGTGTTTGTTTGACTCTTTCTTTCTTTTGTGTATGAGAATAGCTTTCTCTAATATTAACTTAAATCATCAAAAAAAAGTGCTTATTTTAATTTAATGCATTCTTCCTCTCATCATCAATGCTCCTTTTTTTTTTCATTTTATATACAGCTTTCATTAGGGTTTCTGATAATTTGAGGCAGTGGTAAATCTCAAGCCACAAGCATTGCAATTTGCAAACATAAGTCCTAAGGTCAAATCCTCTGTTCTCAACTTATCATCAAGTTTTCATTTCCCTTCATATTCTCTGTCTCTCTCTCCTGTTCTCTCTCCTCCATTGCCGTTTCTTCCATGATCTTGGAGTCATACATACTGATTATATTTCCTAATCCAAAAGTTCACTTATGACTCATAAGCATTCAAGTTAGTATCACCATAGCTTTGTCTATGCTGATCTTATTGTCTTATTTCAATAATCCACTTTAGTCAATTCCCTTCCCTTCATTGATTTCAGACATAATTGTGAAAACCCTAATTTGCTTTTCACTTTTTCTGTATCAATTTTGATCTTACTCAGTTGGGTTTTGCTCTGGGACGAATCTTTGAACTTGTTTTCAATATCTTCGACTGATTGCTGCAATTTCTCCCTGCACCCAGTTCTGTAAGAGCTTCTGTTGTCTACTATTGCTGTGAGGCTGCTCTTTTGTAAGTAAAGGGTGCACATAGATTGTTTTTGCAAGCAATGGAAACCTGCATTGCAGTAGGGTTTACATCAAATTCAAGTTGAGTCGATTAGGGAACGAACATGATTACATGTTTTCTTGAATGGTTTTGAATACGCCGTTTTTTCGTCGAAAGTTGCTCGTGCAATGCCGTTTACGCAATGTCGGACGATATGCTGCTTCATTTCTCCTCCAATTCATCCAACCTATCGGACCAGTCTTTGCCGAGCAAAATGGCCAAGCTCGAAGCTCGTATGGTTGGTAAGGCCTCGTCCACTCAGCCGCCCGCCCAGCTGTCTGCTCAGCCGCTGTCAAGCAGGACTTCCGTCTCATCTGCTGTGAAATTTGTCGCCTCTGATAATCTGATCGAGCCCTCTACTTCGAGTGATTCTGATGATGGCGTATGTTCCATTTAACATTCTAAGGGTTTATTTTGATTATTCCGCTTCGTTTTTGTATCTAGAGAATTGAGTTTTGGTTGGATGTTGAAATTGTTGTTTTTTTCTATTTTTTTTTTGATATCGAGAAACGTTTTTTTTTTTTTGGATGAGAAACACAAAAGATCACTCCAATTAGATAAGAGGATAGGCAAGCTATAATGATGGAGAAGGGGGATTGTTTACACCATGTAATGACCAACAAAACCACAGTGTCAAAAAAATGAAAGTCGAAGTTGTTACTGAATAAACACCTTGCCATTTTAATTTTTCCTTCTAGAATTGATGGAGATGAGAATGCACAAGCCCATTAGTAGAGTGATGATATTACCCGTAATACTTTCGTTTGCATCATCTTTGATTTTTTTTCGATACTTAATTTTAGAAAAATTACGAGAGATTCGTTTGTCTTTGAATATCATTGTGATGGTTTTTGCTGACCTATGCACTTGAACGCCCTCTCATAGTAAAAATGAAAATGAACGTTCTCATTTACTATCTATATCCTTTTTTTCTTACTAATCAAGTCAGAGTTACACCTACAACTATGACGACTTAAAATCTGATTTCCACTCTCCTCAAACCTTTAAATGGATTACAAGTAATAGAAAAGGTGTATTTGCGAGGTTAGTTTGTATCATATCAATCAACAATAATCATTTATAATAGTACTCAGAATAGAAGTTACTACTGTAAGAGTTGAGCAGCATACCCACCATCTGAAGAAGTTCGTTATATGTATATTTCTCTTAATTCTCATCAAAAAAAGTATCATGAAGGAGTTTATTATGAGTAACAAACTATAACAATAATGGAAGCCAGTACACAATTGAACAATGTGCCTATTGCCTTATTGCCGGTTGAAAGACTCTTCATTATTCAAAAGTTTAATTGATGGTGTTTTCATTATAAGATCATGCTATTTTTTCCTTTTGAAAGACTCTTCATTACTTATTGTTTGTTGGTCTCATTTTTCAAACACTTTTCTTTTAGGCGTATGATACCTTATTCTCGGTCACTTTTTATCATAACAATTTTAGTGCATTTTTTTGTGTGGAAAATTGAATTCGGAAAGATTATCAGTTTTTAAATCTGTTGATATTGTATTTTATATATTGTATGTTAGACTGGGGATGAATTTCTTATCCAAGCCAACACTCGGAAACGTCAGAAACGTCTGGAGGCCAATGACTCAACCCTTCCTGAATGTGTTGAGGTAGTTATTCTTTTGGTTATGGTCTGGAATAACTATTGTTAATGACCTAATTAAATTTACCTCAACCTATCAGCTTAAGCTTTTAGGTTGATTAGTGATTTACATAATTCAATATGGTATGAAAGGTCCCGAGTTCGAGCCTTTGTCAAGTCGTTTCCTTCCTATTTAAAATTAATTCCACTTGTAGGACATTTCTAAAGTTCCTAAGTCCATAAGTGAGGAGAGTGTTTGTTGACATAATTAAATTTACTCCAACCTATCAGCTTAAGCTTTTAGGTTGATTGGTGATTTACATAATTCAACAACTATTGCCATTGTTTAAATAAGATAGACCATCCCTAAACCCTAATTTCAATCTATAATATTAATTTGCTGGCCATCAAGGTTTTATATTCCCATTGGAGAATTGAACCTTGTTGTCTTCTTTCTCGAGCATTTAACTGATTCTGGTTGTACTAAAAAAACCATCTGATTTTCTTTCTCCTTTCTCCTTTATTCTACTTGTTATCTTCTCTATTTTCCCTGTTGACCCTGTAAGTTGTTTTTGACACCTGTCATCATGATATATACACACACACACACACATTTGTTTTTTATTCTTTTTTCTTGCAACAATTAAACAAAAATAACAACCACAACAACACTTTTCAAGGCATTTCAGGCAGTGGAAGATGGAAGGCAAAATGTGGTGGAATCCATAGAGACTAGAAAGAATGTGGATGTAAATAGGAAAAAACACGGTAGAGGAAGGGGACCACCACTCTCGAGCAGAGGTCGTGGGTCAAGAGGTAGTGATCAGATGAAACCTCAAGTTTCTCTCTCAGCCATTTCACCTACAAACGGTCAACACGACAGTTTATGCCATAAGGTAAGGTGTTATCAATAAATTAGTCAATTCTGTGGCATTGTTTATGCTTTAATTGAAGGATTTGTGTTGTTTACTTCTTTAAGATCAAATGATCGGTAGGTCAAAGTTATTTATTTGGTTGAAATTCATATTTCTATGAGTCTCCTTGTCTTTTTGGGCATCTTTCATTTTTTTTGTTTGTTTGATTATTTTTATCGATGAAATTTTGTTTCTTATGAGCAATAAAGAGAGAAAGAAAGGCCAATAAGAGCAGTAGCTCAATCGTCATGAGTGACTGTCTATGTTCAAGAGGTCATAGGTCCGAATCTCCCCACCCATTGTTGTTAACTAAAAAAAAAGAGAAAGAAAAATGAAGTCTTGAAACTCCTTTTTTTTGCTACACCGATTTTGGTCATCGATGATGTTGGGCAAACTGGGATCCTACTTTTCCACAAGATCGTGCATTTCGTACGAAGGCAGATGTCTTCTCCATACATGATGAGAGTCCTTTAAAATGGATAATGGGCAAGGCCAGTGTGCTGGACTGTGTGAATCTCAATCTCATCATAGGCGAGGAATCATTGTTAATGTCTTCCACTCAGACTCAGTTGTCATCCGCAGGAATCAAATGGATCACTAATCAGGTGGTACATGGGAGGTAGAGTAGAAGGAATTGGAAGAGTTAAGTGCTACTCAGAAAGATGTTGAGGAAGCCATCGGTGTTATGCTGACGGGGATGTAGGGGAGCATTGGTCTTGCACATTTCAAAGACTAATTCATGCCAAAATTGAACCGACCTTCTCAACATGATCTTCTCAACAAGACAGTATTCAGGACAATATCTTTCATCTTTTCTTGCTAAATCCTTCAAGCCAACTTATGATCCCTTGTCCTTTCGTACCCATACAAGATTGCTTGGGTTGGAAAGGAGCTTAGTCTCTTTTTGATGATGTGTTTCCAGTTCCATTATCTATTGAAAAGGTCTTTATAGATACCATCTTTTCATATATGGCATAGTGCAGAGATATATTAAGGTTGCTTCAACATCATTTTTTTTGTTTAGGTTAAGGTAAATCAAAATGCCAACTCAAATAACAGACTTTTTAATGATTTGATTGCCCAACTACCGCAAAAACAACCAAAATTGGTCAATATTTTATATGTTAAAAACAAGTTGTCCCATTACAACAAGTTCCAAAAGTATGAAATCCTCAATTAGTTGGTACAAGATTTCATAGGCATGGAATGCCAGGAGACTAAGCATGGACCGTTGGTTAATTGTTTTACAGGATGGAATGTGTAAAGAGCAGCTTCCCATAGATTATCACTCTCCAATGGAGGTGTGTCCTTTTTACATGTGCATGGAAAGATTCTTTTACACAAAGAGGCCAAAATAAATTTATTTTTTGAGCAAGAATATATGCTTCTGTAGAATTCCTACGTAGTACGTGCCTAACCAAGAATTCAAATGCCAATGTAATTGGGCGATCAAAAAGGGAAAATAAATGTTTATTTATTTTTTTGATGAAATGTTTAGTTTTCTATAATAAAAGATGTAACTGGGTGATTTTGAATCTTTGAGAACAAGAACAAATGTTCCTTTTCAATTTACAATTTGTTGAGTTTTGAAGTGTTGTTTTGTTTCTAATAAATAGAATTCCAGTTTGATGAATGAAAAAAGGACTTTTTTTTTAAATATCTTGACTTGGTGCCACGAAGTTTTTGGCATCTCAAATTTATTTTCCTTGTTTGTATTATATAGGAAGAATTCATATCTTTACGGGCAAAAGTTGCTTCATTGGAGGAGGATTTGCGAAAATCACGTCAGGAGTCTTCTGAATATCAAAATCTTTACCATGGATTAGAAAAGGTGACAAGATAGATAGTCAAAAATCTTAATGTCCAGAATACGTTTTCCTTGTGGACTTTGGAAATGCATGGTGGCATTCTAAAATGTTTTATCGATATGTTGATTTCTTCGAGAGACGCTTTTTAAATTCTGTTTCTTCTGTTTATTTATACTATATTCTCTCTTTGATCATGCAGGAGTTAAAGGAGATCAAAGACTATGAACAACAAATGAAGCCTAAGGTTTTTTTGTCTCAAGAAATTAATCTTTTTCTGCAAGGAGAAAAAACTTATAAAAATTTAATTGTGTTTAAAATTCAGTTTAGGAAGCTACAAGTCTATAAGAAGGCTTTCTAGTTGGCCTTCATCTCAGATAGATTCTAATTATAAAAAAAATCCTTAGCCAAAATGTTCCATCTAGGAGCTCAGACGGACTTCTTTTTACATCTATCTCTTCCTGGGGCTTTTCTAATACTTAGAAGTGCCTGAATGATGTTTGACCTAACGTTCCTGAAGTATATTTGCCTTTCTTGTCCTATTTATATTTGGCCTACAACCTTATCTTACCTTATGGTTGCCATTTTCTGACCATCAAGGTTTGTTTACTCCATAGGGAGGTTATTAACCATGAAACCTACCTGATTTATTCTTGATAATGTTATCAAGGAATTTCTTATTGTTCTCCTTTTGATCTTGATGAAGAGTTAAACAAAATGTGCTTTTGTTCCCACCCTATCGTGTCATATTGTCAAATTTGAGATGCTATCATCAAGAATTTCTAATTCTTATAGACATAGTTTTGCAATTAACTATTTCATCCATCTTGTTGTGGGCTTTTTTTACAGAGAACGAAAGTGCTATCTGATTTGCTGATATCTTTTTCAAAAGCTGAGAGACAGGAAGCAAGGCTGAAAGTCCGACAAGACTCCTTGAGACTCGGCAACGTTGGTGTAATCAGGTTAGTTTTTTACATAATCTAACTTGTAATAGGTCAAACGTCAAAGTCACATTATATTATTCCCATGCTCAGTGTGGGAAAATGTAATATGAGAGCAATAGAAGAGATGGTGTACCAAATCAGGATTTAAATCCTTTTATCAACACCCTTCTTTATTATTTATATTTCATTTCTGCCTTCTAGGCTGGCCATGCTAATGGACGTGATTTGTGACACTAAGCTATGGGTTTGCCCATTTTGACTATTTTGGGCTTTGGATTTGTCAGTCAAATTCTTGTCTTTATGCAATCATATTCTCTTTTAAATGTTATTCTAGGAAATAATTGTTTGCACTCTTGTATGGGTGTCAGAGCTGGGACAGTCATATCTGAAACATGGGAGGACGGACAAGCATTGAAAGATCTAAATGCTCATCTTGTACGTCATCTTTATACTTTTGTCATAGCCAAGTGAATTTGATTTTGTTTACAATACCCTTGCTGGTAGTTTTTTATCACCAGAAAATTATGGAGCAGTTATATCTTACTTCTGATCTTTCTTGTGGATGAAATTTTCATATTATTAGTTGACATAATTAAATTTACCCAAACCTATCAACTTAAGCTTTTTAGGTTGATTGGTGATTTACATAATTCAACATGGTAGTAGAGCATAGTAGAGCAGGAGGTCTTGAGTTCAAATCTCTAAAATGACGTTTTCCTCCTAATTTAAAATTAATTCTACTTGTAGGATATTTCTAAAATTTCTAAGTCCACAAGTGAGGGAGGATGTTACTTGACAATTAAATTTACCCCAACCTATCAACTTAAACTTTTAGGTTTGTAGGTGATTTATATAATTCAACAAATATGATCAAAGAAAATAGGATCAACATATGACGCCGTAATATTTAGTGAACAGTATCATCTTACTATCTGGTCAATACTTATATTTTTCTCTCACGCACTAGTTCGTGTATTTTCATTTCAGTTTTCTCAACATGGATTTTATTCTTATAAGCTGTATATTTAATTCTTTTGTTCATGGCTAATGATCTTCGTACTTTTCAGAAACAATTACTAGAAACCAAGGAGGCTATTGAACGACAGCGCAAATCCTTGAAGAAAAGACAGCCAGGTAAGCTCCTTGAAAGTCCTCCCTCCCCACCCATATTTAAAGAAGAATGCAATTCAGAGATGTTTGCACCTAGAATACACTGGATCTTTTCTATTCTATACATGCATTGCATCAAAGGTTAATGGTTATTCTGAATATTTCAAATTTTAATGGCACACTTTTCTTTTGAAATTTAAGAGGCCTCTTTCTCTGTCACCTCCATGTCCTCCTATTTCCAACATCAATCATAGGAAATGCTATCTTGCTACCAGGTTTGAAATGTAAGATATATACTTCGTGCTCTCATAAAATATTGTTTTCAATCATGGAGTCACCTAGTGGTCAAGAGGATTTTAGGTTACTAAGAGATGATGAGTTCAATGCATGATACCACCTATCTACTATTGTCATGGGTCAGGCTGTATGTTTGTAACACTCGAGGGCATGTAAGCTGGTCCAGATAATCACATATATTAAAAACGAAATTATTGAATTATGTTACATCTCCCATCAACACAAAAGTTAAGCTATTAGGTTGGAGTAAATTTAATTATACCAATATACTCTCTCACTTGTGGGTTTGGAAATTTTGATAAACCCCAACAATTAGATATCAATATTAATTAGGGTAGAAATGACTTGACAAAATTTGAGTTCTTGACCATTACCATGTTGAATCATGTTAAATCACCAATCAACTCAAAACATACACATATATATACAAATACATACATACACTTTATACCTAATATTTTTATTTTAGCCGTCTAGAAGTGATTGTTCATTCTATTTTTATAGACAAAGGTGATGGGACAGATGCTGAACCAGGAGCCCACGAAGAGGACAGTTTCATTCAGGATGAGATTTACAAATCTCGTCTGGCAAGCATCAAGCGTGTTAGTTCCTTTGTCATGTCTTGTTTCCTTAATATTTCAACATTTGTAATTTTACACATCGAATTTGCATAGATGGTATGTATCCAATCATAATTCATGAACTGTGTAGGAAGAGGAAACTCTTCTACGTGAAAGGGACCGGTATGAAATTGATAAAGGAAGGCTTATACGTGAAATGAAGCGGATACGAGATGAGGATGGCTCTCGCTTCAACAATTTTCAGATTTTAAATTGCAGATTTTCCCTTTTAAACCTTCTTGGGAAAGGAGGATTCAGTGAGGTTTACAAGGTCAGAATTTTGTACTGTATTATTATTCTTGACATTCTCTCCAAAAACTTGTCTAAGGCTTAAATTTCTGTGAAAAAATGGAAGACTATATTTGCCTACATTTGGCAACTGTAAAGACATAGCTTTTTGCAGTGATTTTGAAGTAAGAAATTTCCAGCAGGCTTATGACTTGGTAGAGCATAGATATGTTGCGTGTAAGCTGCATGGATTGAATGCCCAGTGGAGTGAAGTGAAGAAACAAAGCTATATAAGGCATGCAATTAGGGAGTACAATATCCACAAAACATTGGTGCACAATCACATTGTTCGGCTCTGGGACATTTTCGAGATTGATCAAAATACATTTTGTACAGTCTTAGAATATTGTAGCGGTATGCTCTGTTTCTTGTGTTTTTCTTTTGTATTCTGATTTCTCTTTTTCGGCCAAGCAATTGGATGTCAACTTTTCCCGTTTCTCATCTTCTTGTGCCTTCACTTCGTCAACTCATTCTTTTCCCGCTGATTTTGTTTGTTTCTTGGCCGCAATCGTCGTCACCAAAACTTTGAAACGCGTTTTTTGGTCGCAAGAATTTGCTCTCGTATCTTCCTTCGAGCCTCTTTCATTTTTTGTGCATACATTTCCACTAGCCTTTCCCTCCTTTGTTTCCATGCCCTTGCGTTCTCCTAGGAAGCACAAACACTTCAAAATAGGGAAAGAATTCGTGTCGGACACGTACCATACACACATTCTTCCGGACACTTCTCGGGCACGTGTCCTAATTTTTTATTATTTTTTTAATATTCGGACAGACTTCGGACACACCTTGGACACATCTTGTAAACATGTGTGGTCTTTGAGCCCAAATGTTAAAAGGTCAAACCCAAAATAATTAATGTTATAGTCAACTAAATGATAAAAGGTAAAAGAAAAACGAAAGAAATCATCTCTCTCATTTATCACAATAAACCAACAATCCTTCCCTCTTCTTCATGAAAAAAAACATCTTCATCTTCTAAAATATTCATTTTCTGCCACCTCCACGCAACATGCTTAAGCGACATTCATTTGTAATTAACTTTATATTTTATGTTTTTTAGTATATACTATGTTGTATAGTACATTTAGTAGCTTACGCTAAATTTACATATTTACTAAAAAAAATTAACATATCTTCAACGTATCCGTGTCTTAATTTTTTAGAAAATAGCGTATCGTCATGTCGTGTCATATGTGTATCCGTATCTCGTGTCTGTGTCTGTGCTTCATAGGCGTTCTCCTCAGCCATTCTTGCATTTTCTAATCTTCTCTTTTCCCACTCCCTTGCGTACTCTTTGGCCAATCTTGCATTCTTTAATCTTCTCTCTTCCCGCTCCCTTGTGTTCCTCTCGTCCCATCTTGCTAACAACGCCTTCATACGCTGCAATCTCTTCCCGCTCCCTTGCGTTCCTCTCGTCCCATCTTGCTAACAACGCCTTCATACGCTGCAATCTCTTCCCGTACTCTATTCATGTTAATCGTCACCTCAAATCGTGGCTCTTATACCAAATTGATATGAACCGAGATCTATTATTGACAAACCATCACGAATACTCGATAAACCAAGTAATTTGAGGTACTTTGACCCTCTCTACTCATGAGTTCTCTCAACTCCAATCACATTAGAATTCATTTCCTATAACCATAATATGTAACTACTTCTACTTCTAACAACTTATTTTCTTGTTCAATCTGTTGAAGCAGGATTTTGTCAGACTATGCATAACACAATTTATTTGTCCTTTTTACATGCATAAGAAAAAAACACGATTCTTCGTTTTCATGAAGCATTATTAGCTATACTTTTTTCCTCCAGGGAAGGATCTTGATGCTGTTCTCAAGTCAACGCCAATATTGCCGGAGAAAGAAGCCAGGATTATCATAATTCAGATATTTCATGGCCTTGTTTACTTAAACAAAAGAACTCAAAAAATTATTCATTATGACCTAAAACCTGGTAACGTTCTCTTTGACGAACTTGGTATTGCAAAAGTGACAGATTTTGGTCTCAGTAAAATAGTCGAGGATGATGTTGGATCACAGGGTATGGAACTTACATCTCAGGGTGCTGGAACATACTGGTAAATGTTTAACTTCTTTCATATGTTTTTGGCTTTTGATATGTTTTAAAGTAAAATTAAATCTGCTAGTTTTGAATATGCTGCGACTTTAGCTAGTTGAGTAGACTAGTTTTGCTTGTAAGGTATATCAACTTTGCTCTCTTTTCCCCCCTCCTTCGGGTTTAAACCATTGTCGACCAAGTTTTAACGAAGTGATACATTTTATAGAGAAAATAAGGAGACGTTAAATCATCAATATTGTTCCACAGTTTCCTTCCTCTTAACTCTCCACTGCATATCTGTACCTACTCTGGATATTGTCATTCAGTAACTTATATTGGCATTTGTAGGTATTTACCTCCGGAATGCTTTGAGCTCAGCAAGACTCCTTTAATATCATCGAAGGTTGGCTGTTCAATAGTTTATTTTCTCTGCCGCTCTCTTGATCTGGTTATTGTATTGTTGTGAGTGATCATTCTTATTCCTGTCTAGTTGAACATGTGTCAATTTTCGAGTTATTCTGAATGAAGTCGAAAGATGTACAAAAGGGGCTGAGTGAAGATAAGATAATTATTTACCACAAGTACCCCATGCTTTCAAATACTCTAGATGAGGAGTTTCTCTGAAGTCCAATTCCACATTATTTTATAACTTGCAGTTTCTCTGAAGTCGGGTCGGGTCACTCATATATAGTTGTATTCTGTTGACCCAGAAAAGCTACCTTTAGTGGGCGTTTAGATTTGGAGGAAGAGGAAGAGGAGAGAAGATGAGGAGTTTAACTACTTGTTTGTTTTTAGTATATCACAACCTCTCCCCAACTCCTTCTCAACTTCTCCTCAACTTCTTTCCAACGTCCCATCAAAACTCAAATCAAAATTTATATCAAATTTTATCTAAAATTAACATCTTCTCTCCTGAACACAATTCTCAAAAAAAAATTTGGAATCTCTTCTTTTTAAAACATCAATCCCTAAACAAATACTTCAAAATTTCCTCTTCTTCTTCCTCTACCTCTCCTCTCCTCTCATCAACCACTACTAAAAAACCACTTATTTTTATTTGGTATCTTAACTATTTGGTATCTTAACCACTCATCAAACTCTCTGTCAAACCACTTCATCAAATTTCACATCAAAATATCATTCAACCACTACTAACATCAATTCTCAAACAAGTAATTAATTAGTCAACAATTATTAATACCAATCTTCAAACAAATATTCAACCACTATTAATCCCTCTACTCGTCTCCACTCTACTCTTTTCTACCAAAACAAACACACCCTTGGAGTGCTGTACCTCATTTTGTTTTTTGCTGATAAGTGAAGTTAATAAGCACTGCCTTGTTTTGTTTTTTTTCCTAAGTTTGAGTCTTCTATGACTGATTGCGTTTTGGAAACAGGTTGATGTCTGGTCAGCGGGTGTCCTACTATATCAAATGCTCTTTGGCAGACGTCCATTTGGGCATGATCAGACTCAAGAAAGAATACTTCGTGAAGACACAATTATAAAAGCTCGTAAAGTTGATTTTCCTACTCGGCCAGCTGTCTCAAACGAGGCGAAGGTGAGCTCACTGAACTGTAGTCTGGTTTGCATTTGCTCAATTCTCTTCAACATGTATTTCTTTTTTGTGCATTACTTTCATTGACCATCATTCATATTTTAAACAGTCAATTTCTCCTATGTTATAATTTCAAGGTTAGTGGCAATCAAACATCTGTCTTAAAATTAATATTAATGTTAAGCAGGATTTTATACGGCGTTGTTTGACATATAACCAAGTGGAGAGGCCCGATGTTTTGACGATAGCTCAAGATCCATACCTAACATATTCAAAGAAGTAATCATGTGACAAAAGTATGGAAATCCACATTACAGGAATTTAATGAAGCCGTGTCTTTCAACAGCAAGGAAAGAAAGCATAGTAGTAACTCATGGAAATTAAACACAGCAAAGGGCTGGTTGGTAAGTCATTCTTAAGAATTTGATATGAGGATCCCTTTTGAGTGTCCTATCTTCAATTGTTGGAGGTTGGCAAAGTTTGTAGTTTGGAAAGTTACCCTTTGGGTAAAAGGGCAGGGTGACCTACAATCCTTGTGGTGTTCAGTGTTTTGAAAATGGGCTAGATACCCCCTCCCTAAAATGGGGGGAGATGAGGGAAGGTTTGCTTTTCTTTTGTTTGCCCAATTTTTTCCCTTTGAAAAATGGATTGATTTTGATGTAATATGGCATTGCATTCTCTTTTGCCAACAGTTTACATGAACTGCATTTCTATCAAGGTTTCATGTAGATATTGTACTCTCAAGAATGAAAGCTCTTTTATTTATTTATTTTGAATTATTTATTTTAATTGAAACAGTGAAGTTTGTTTTATTGAGTATCATTTATTATTTACTATTATTTGTCTAATGTCCGTAGAACAAATGAGACCATGAATTTATAAAGGTGTTCACGTGGTGGACCTTAGTCGCTTAAATGTGCAACTTTAAAGACTTGTCTTTTACCACATATCGCGATTCAAACAAATGTAAGGGTAAAATATTAGTTTGGTTAGGCACCCATTTTATTTTATTTTATTTTTTAATTTTTAAAAGTCTAATTTTAGTTTGTGTATTTTGACATTTGTTTAGTTCATTTTTAGTCTTTGATCTTTATGAAAAATTTTAAAATATATAAATTTTGAAACCAAGTTCAATAAAATTAATAATTTCAATATGATCAAAGGTAATATGTGAATCTATTTTAAAATTTTAGAGAAGATAGGATAATTTTTTTAAAATTAAACAAATTATAAAGATGAATTTTATTTTATTTTTTTGAAAGTTAAAGAGATCTATTAAGCAGTGACTAAAATTAGATTTTTGGAAATTCAAAAATTAAAATGAAATAAATCTCAAAATTGAATGAGTAATTTGGAAATTTGAAAGTTGAGCAATTAAAATGAAACAAATAACAAAAAATTTATGGATTAAAATAATATTTTTATACAAACTGTAACTATTACATATTGTTTTTTTTTTTTTTTTTGAGTACAAATTGGGAGAGGGGATCACAAGCTTTACAACCCTCAAATAAATAAAAGTCAAATACTAATTTTCATGATTGAAATCATAACGTGGCGTTGAACTGAATTATTACCAAACAATTATTAATTTAAAGATATTGAAAAATTACATAGATGTAGATTCAATTAAACTACTGGTTTTATATTAAGTGTTGTATAGTTGTTTGGTTGAATAAAATATGCTCGAGAAAATTTTCATAGTCGTTTGGTAGATTAAAATGTGATCGTGATCTCTCGGGGCAAGGTAAGCTTCCTTTTTCTTTGAACTCCGTTGCTAATGATGCTTTTAATCGTGGAGTTTCAAAATGAGTCTAGCTTCTTTCATCCACTAGAAAAGGGAAAAACTGATGCTAATATCGATAACTGGAATCGAGTAAGCCATACCGAGCTAACCTTTTCTTCGCAGTCTTGCTTGCTGCCAAGAGAAGATAAACTAATAGCATAACAGAGTGCAAACCCACTTGAAAAGTCACTCAATTTGTTTATACTTGAATCTTTATAAACTACTCTATCAAATTCCATATCACTCAATGATTCCTATCCATATTTAAATAAATAATTAATTATCCAATCACATGAACATCGGTTGTTAAATAAATATTTAATTATGTCCAAGCTTGTATCTTTATTCATGGATATTCCTCTTTAAATGTTTTGTACAAAAATCTCCGCGTGTTCCATTTTCTTGTACGTGGATTCCCATTTCTCACTCTGAGAATCGTGCTGCCTTTTCATTCGGCTCTATTCTGCAGCACCATACGCCTCCATATCACTTTCTTCTGTAAGAATCATTTTCTTTCCCTTTGTTCATCTTGTTCTTCATTTTCTCTCATTGCTCAACGCTTTTTATTCTTCATCAATTGCTCTGTGGAAGTGTTCATTTCTCATACATTCACTTGTAACATGCTTGAAACGCTAATTATCAATGTTTACTATTGTTATTGCTGCTGCTGCTGCTGTTTTTTGGACCAGATTGTGCTATTGTTTTTAATTTGTATAACTCAGTAATGCTCTGTTTTATAATTTGATATTGAGCAGCTCGAGTCTCAGTAGCTCAGAATGATGCGGTTCTTGAAACCCTTGGCGGGGTTTTGGTTGCTTCTGTGCTGCCTGGCCGTTGCTACAGATGCTTCTTACCTCAAATACAAAGATCCCAAGCAGCCATTGGGTGCTAGAATCAAGGATCTTATAGGCCGGATGACTTTGGAAGAAAAAATTGGGCAGATGGTTCAGATTGAACGGAGTGTTGCAACTCCAGACGTCATGAAGAACTACTTTATTGGTATAATCTCATTCAGCTCTCTAAAATTGATTCCCTGTTCGGCTAAACTAGATTATGCGTGTTTAATGTCTACTATTTAGTAAGAATTGTGGTCATGAATGTATGTGTATATTTTGATTATGGAAGATGAAGAGTTATGGTGGGTTTGGACAGGGAGTGTACTGAGTGGAGGAGGCAGTGTACCGGCCCAGAAAGCGACGGCGGAAGCTTGGATCAATATGGTGAATGAGATCCAAAAGGGTTCTCTATCTACCCGTCTAGGGATCCCTATGATTTATGGGATTGATGCTGTTCATGGCCACAATAATGTGTTCAATGCCACCATCTTTCCTCATAATGTTGGTCTTGGAGTTACCAGGCAAGTAAAGTAGTCTAAAAGCAGAGCATTTCCTTGGCCTTTTGTATGTGTATGATTTCATGGTCTTGTATTGTACTTGTGGAAGATTAATATTCAGGAAGGATTGTCTGTTGGTTTCTAAATTGATAACTCGGTTTAGCAGTACAAATTCATGGAACTTGTTCCTTGATTCTGAGCTTATAACCCTAAATTTTGTTACTGGACAATATAGAGATTTGTGATGTGGTTTGCTTATGAGTTTACTTTTTTTTTTTTACATCAGGGACCCGGAACTTCTTAGGAGGATTGGAGATGCTACAGCACTTGAAGTGAGAGCAACTGGAATTCCATACGCTTTTGCTCCATGTATTGCGGTAATGCAACATTTTTAATCATTATCGTCAAAGAGACAATTAAATATACTTGCAATTTCTTCACCAAGTGTGTTTAGTTTCTGATTTTTCCTTCTGATTTTTGGTTTGTGCAGGTGTGCCGAGATCCAAGATGGGGTCGATGCTATGAGAGCTATAGTGAAGATCATAAGATTGTTCAACAAATGACTGAGATTATACCTGGATTGCAAGGAGCAATTCCTCCTAATTCAAGAAAAGGAGTTCCTTTCGTTGCGGGAAAGTAAGATCCCTTTGCTTAACTTTTTAACTTTACTTTGGTTGTCATTTTGTTTGATACATGATAGCTTTTTAATTTTAATGTTTCTGTTTCCTATAACGAAAATGCATAAATAGTTTCATAATTTCAAGATTAATTATTTTCTTAGTTTGTTCAGTGATTCGATGAGTGGACAGTTTCAATATCATTTCCTTTACATGCGTACTATCAAATATTCTTGCACAGTGCTCGAATGAATAGATTAATTATCATTTCCTCACATGCCTATCATCGATAAAACTAATGGTTTAAATTGCTTTATTTATTAATTTATGCTTACCAATTTTTGTTTAACCGATACTCTCTCTCTCTCTCTCTCCCCCCCCCAACAGCAGAGCTATTAACGCATTCTTAACTCTCTCTCTCTCTCTCTCCCACACAACATAGCTTTTAATGGTCTCGAATTGATTGATAACATGTCTTTATGTGGACCATCTGGTCCTCTACATTATCTTTGTTTATAAATGGTAGAGTAACAAGTTGGGTTACTTATTCAGTATTCCCGACTTACTGATTACATAAGGTTCTTCCATCTCACTCTTTTGGTGATTGAAATAAACCAAGTGGGTCCAACCTTATCTCACCCATAACTTCCATTCAGAAAAGTATTCCTGTTCCACTGCATGGGATTTTTCATGTATGGTTGTCTTTTGAAATGGCCAACTCTTGGTTTGATTGGATCATTGCAAGAGAAACAAAAACATAATAATTTCAAATAAATTTATGTGGATATATTGCATTTACCATTTTCTGTTTTGAACTTACTTCACTTTAGACAAAAAGTTGCGGCCTGTGCTAAGCACTTCGTAGGAGATGGTGGCACAACCAGGGGCATCGATGAAAATAACACTGTGATTGACTATAATGGATTGCTTAGCATTCACATGCCTGCATATTATAACTCGGTAAACAAAGGAGTTGCAACAGTAATGGTATCGTACTCGAGTTGGAACGGAATTAGAATGCACGCCAATCGTGACCTTGTCACTGGCTTCCTTAAAAACAAGCTCAAGTTCAAGGTATTGCAGGAAATTACACAACTCAAGTGAGATTCTTATATTAATATACTAAACAATACACCATGAATAATGCCCAAGCTTGAAATGAATGTCGTTTTTGTTGGTTATCTGTAGGGTTTTGTCATATCAGATTGGCAAGGGATTGACAGGATCACCTCTCCTCCTCATGCTAATTATTCATATTCAGTTCAAGCTGGAGTTGGGGCTGGAATTGACGTGGTAAGTTAAATGCCAGCCTTGATTTGGAGGACCAGTTCCTATGGAAGAATAATGGTTGAAATTAAGTTCATGTTCAATCTGACCCTTATGATTTTGTTCCATGTCTTTATAAAGAATTACGAATTTTCCATTTTATGTGGTGATGCAGGTTATGGTTCCAGAAAACTTTACAGAGTTCATCAACGAACTCAATCACCAGGTGAAGAACAATATCATTCCAATGAGCAGGATTGATGACGCCGTTAAGAGGGTACTGAGGATTAAATTTCTTATGGGTCTCTTCGAGAATCCGTTGGCCGATAACAGCCTAGCCAACCAACTTGGGAGCAAGGTTTGGTACTTGATTTGATGCAGTTAATTAGAAAATGAATGGTTTTGGTTTTGTTGGCTGAAACTAAAATGCTGGCCTTCAACAGGAGCATAGAGAATTGGCAAGGGAGGCTGTAAGAAAATCGCTTGTGCTATTGAAGAACGGTCCCTCTGTCGATAAGCCATTGCTTCCACTTCCCAAAAAAGCTGGAAAGATATTAGTTGCAGGGGTTCACGCCGACAACTTGGGCTACCAATGCGGAGGCTGGACGATCACTTGGCAGGGCCGGAGCGGGAACGATTTAACTGTTGGTAAGTTTTTACAGTTATTTCTGGATAAAGAAGAAATCAAGAAAATTTCTCATTTCTGTTCTATGATATAGAATCGATCTCAATCGTCAATACTACTTATAAACAATGTTTATATGTTACAATGTATGAGAGTTGTGATTGCAGTTCTGCAGTTTCTTAGACTCAAACTTTGTGAACAGGTACCACCATCCTTAATGCTGTAAAAAGTACAGTTGATACTTCAACTCAAGTTGTGTACAATGAGAACCCAGATGCAAGCTTTGTCAAGTCGAATGCTTTTTCGTACGCCATTGTCGTTGTTGGGGAGCCTCCATATGCTGAAACGTTTGGCGACAGCTCGAACCTAACCATTTCTGAACCTGGTCCGAGCACCATAAAAAATGTGTGCAACAATGTCAAATGTGTCGTCGTCGTTGTCTCGGGTCGCCCTGTTGTGATGCAGCCTTATGTTGGAATAGCCAATGCCCTTGTGGCAGCTTGGCTTCCAGGAACAGAAGGACAAGGTGTAGCTGACCTTCTATTTGGCGACTACGGATTCACCGGGAAGCTTGCTCGAACATGGTTCAAGACTGTCGATCAACTCCCAATGAACGTTGGTGATTCACACTATGATCCACTCTTTCCATTTGGATTTGGTTTGACGACTAAACCAACCAAGTACTAGGAAAAAAAAACATTTTAGAGAACTTGAAGAATTTTCTTCGTCTTCTTCTCTACATGAAAAGATGATATTTTTCATTTGAAGGATATGATGAGGAGTTTTTACAAAGCCTATTATTAGTCTTGTTTAAGTACCATTTGTAGTACTCTTCTTCTTTTTTTTTCTTTTTTTTTTCCGGGGAAACGTTTCGATTAAGTATAAATTGGCTTGGACTGTCAAATTCAATGAAATAATAATGAATTAGAAAAATAAAAATAAAATAATACTATTAACCTTTGATGGATAATAATCTTGAAGAAAAAAAAATTCATGGTACCAAACTCGTCAACATATTAGGCCATCGTTAGATATGGTGTTTGAAAATTAACCTTATAAATTCTACTTCATTCATAAATAATATCGTAGTACTTTTTTTTTATTATAATAATCGGAGGTGGGGATTCAAACCACTAATTACATGGTTCTAGATGTACTAATGTCTTAAGTTGAATTTTTAAAAATAAAAAGCTAAATCAAAAGCTTTGAGGTATGATTAGAGTGTTGAAAAGGATGAGAATAGTTCGAAAATTGTTATCTCATCAATTATCAATTTACTCTCGATTTTTTTTTTTTATTCATTCTTTTTAACTTTTCCGCGGTTACCAAACATCTGCTTAGTTTAACTTTTTTTCATAAACAAAAAAGTGATACATACGTTTTATGCCTAAAATTTTTAATTCAAAATTTGCTACATTAAAAATGATTCTGAATAGTAATTAATACGAAATTTGTCAAAAAACTGATTTTCATTAAATCAATTAAGAGAGTAATTTTTAGATAATTTATCACTCCATTTCTTTTTTAAAAAAATAGTTAAAAATTAATCCAATGACTTTAAAGTATATTTTATTTTTAAATTGCCTTGTGTACAACAAATCATCAATAGGACTTTTCAAAAAAAAAAAAAAACAAAAATTATCTTGAATTCAAATCTCTCCTCTTCAATTATTGTAATTAAAAAATACCTGCTTTAAATTATTAACTTTTTCAAAGTAGAAAAAGCGATGAAAAATCATTTTTCCAAAAGCTACGTAAATTGTTAAGAGTAAAGAAAGAAACTACTCTTATTTACTAGTAAAACAGAATAGCAATAAGCTAACTAATTCTATTCCTACCAATAAGCTAACTAATTCTATTCCTACCAATAAGCTAACTAATTCTATTCCTACCAATAAGCTAACTAATTCTATTCCTACCAATAAGCTAACTAGTTCTATTCCTACCAATAAGCTAACTAGTTCTATTCCTACCAAAAGCTTAATGCAAGTCATAGACTGCAATAAAAGACATGATAACAGTGCCAAACCACAATTTTCCATCTTTTTCTTCAACCTCACTCACTGCTTTCACAACTTTTGCCTGGCTGTCCTCTAATATCTGCAAAAGCTTACCCTCTGGGCTGTACTTCACAGCCATTGCAAGAGGCCCTCCTCCCATGCGAATCAGGAACTGGAATTTCGCTGTTATTGGAAGCTTCATCAGAAACTTCCTCAGTTTCGGATATTGAGCTTCCAAACGGCTCAATAGAGAAGGTCGACTATTCAATGCTACCCAGAATTCACCCTTGTCATTCATCCGCACATTGTCGGGAAATCCAGGAAGAATGGCAAAGAGCTCTACCGTTCCCGCTTTCTCGCCCTTCAACCAGTACTTGTTCAACCTACAGAAATGATGTAGATGTGTTTAATACGCAAATTCGACAAGGGATGCTAAAGTAGTGAAGGATGTTTGCAGGAAACCAGTAAACAAAGATGATTGGATCAACGCGTTCGGTAATTGACGTATATCCTTAAGTAAGAGGGTCAGAGGTTCTTTCCGAACGTAAATACGTGGACTAATGCCTATAGATTAATGAGAGTGAACTGCAGTAATGAAAAACTTAAAAGTGGGATTTATAATTATAGAGTTTTTACCTTCCAGGCCCCTCACAGAAGACGAAGAAAGAACCATCTTTGCTTAGAGACACACCATTTGGAAAATGAATACCCCTCACAAGAACAGTTGTTTCTCCTGTAGTAGCATTATATTTCAAAACTCTCCCACTGTTTTCGCCAGAAAAGATTGCTTGAACGAAGTTTCTGCATAAGAAATAAAGTTATATTATAGTAGAACTTTTTCAGATGGTTTCAAACCAAATAATCTAATGGTAAAAGAAATTGGTATTTTGGTTTATAAGAACATAATAATGCAATGTTATCTTCAACAACATAAAAAGATTTTTCATTCTCCAATCATGACCAATAAGAAGATCACCAAAGTAATTAGGAAATCTGCTTATTGCGGATGCATCCATGGTATTTTGGTGATTAGCAATGAAGATCGCCATGGCTTACCTTCTGGTATATTTAGTGCTGGTATCTGTAAAGTACACATTCCCTTCTTCATCAATGTCTAGATCATTGGCAAATTTGAATGGCACTCCTTCTGCTTCAGTTGCAAGAGATGTTGCCAGACCCCCCTCCGGTCCGACTTTCATCAGCCCAAAGTATGCATCGGCAATGTATAAGTCACCCGTTTTCTTGTGAAACCGGATACCCAAAGGACGGCCACATATGTGTTCATACTTTAAATAACCGAAGATAGATGGCTTAGGATCACATAACTCCGACCTGAAACCGCATGGAAATAAATTTCATGAATCAGCGGCATCTAAAAACAAATTAATTGAACAAGAAAATACGGATAAGTGATTTGAAAACATCAAAATTAGCTTATGCTGCAAATATATAGAGTCGGGTGTGTTTGTTTATGGTAAAAAAGCATGGTGTTTGGGGATTGGTTTTGCGGTGGTTGGAGTAATTAACTACTCGTTTGTGGATTGGCTTTACCGTGGTTGAAGTTTTGGAGTAATTAACAACTCATTTGGGATTGGTGTTAGAAGTGGTTGAGTGATAAGTTTTTTATTTTTGAAAGTCTATATCCAGAGTAACCACACTCGTCCCTAGACCAGGTGTTGTGAGACATCGAAGGAATGAAGACATAAGAGGTGTCTACAAATTAATGTCGCAAGTAAGTCTCGAACCAGGGACTTTAAGAGGAAGTCTTCAACTACCCAACCACCTCTTGGGGATGTGGTTAAGTAATAAGTTTGATGTTGGGTTTATTGGTTTAATGAGTAGTTAAGGGTAATTGTTTACCATCAAATACAAACAAAGAGTCCTTAAAGAGCGGTTGTTTATCACTCTCCAACAAAAAAACAAACAGCCTAGAAATTAAAAGAATATGAATTCAAAATAAGATGGTCATCTTCCTATAAATTAATTTCTTTTTTTAAGTGTTTCTTTGACATCCATATAACGTTAGGTGGCAGGTCTACCCACATTGATATCAAAAACAAAAGTTGGAACATAAAATTGTCCGAAGCCAAAAGATACATAATAATCAGCGGCAGCAATTAGATGGTCAAAAACTAAAGGCAGTTTGAATAAACTATAGAACATATATTAGATATATTCTACTTTTAGTTTTTTGGTTCAATATATTCTAGTAACTAACAAGGAATATAAAAAGAAAACGAAATCTTCAACCCTTAAGCTACGTTAGCTTTAAATTTGAATTGAAAAAAAAAAAAAAAAAAAAATTAAGCATCCGAATGAAATTTCGAACACAATTCAACAACGTCTACACTATCAGATTCTCTCCATCCAACACTAACACGAAGCCCAAGGAGAATTCACAAAATATCAACAACGACAGGATCAGCAAAAGAAGAAGAAGAAGAAGAAGAAGAAGAAGAAAACAATACCTATTAGGAGAAGTATAAGCAAAATCAGTCCATGCCTCGCCATTCCAGAACAATACTCTACCATCAGCAACACCAGTGTACGGACCACGCCCTAGAGAATCGAAGGCCACACTCTCGGGGCCCTGAACTTGATCCCTAAACAAGATTGTGGAGTTCTGCAACAAGTTATCGGCGTCTCTCTCCGTCGGCAATTGAGACCGCGAAGGAAATTCGACAGAGTAGGCCTCGAAATCAGGGAAATCGGCGATCAAACTGTGCTTGAAAGGATCGGTCGCACAATACAGAGCCAATGCAAGGAAGATTCCGGCGAGGTAAATGCTCCGCGGCAACGAATTGCGATAGTTCTTCCTGTGGCCGCCCATGACTGATCGGGGAAATCAAGAAATCGGAACTCTAAGAAGATGAAATCCTTTGAATGAAGTGATCCTGAGGAAGGTTCTTGTATTTATTGCTTTCGAACCCTCACGAATAAACTTTTTTTCCTTTTCTTAATAATATCTGGATTTTTAAAATTATAATATCTCGATTTTAACTTTTGCGAAAAAACAAATATATTGTAAAATGAGTCATTATCTTTCTTTTTAAATTTATCTAACAAAATATTCACTCATTTGAATTTACTAATTACTTAAATGATGATATTTTTCATGCAAATTAATTAAATAGAACACGCATAAATATTAAATTAAAAAAAAAAAAATAGGCATAAATAAATTAAAATAGAAGAAACCGAACTACAAGAATAGTGATATTATTTCAATTTTATCTTTATAATTATTTGAATTTTTTTTTATACAAAATTTACTTTTAGTGGTTTTTTTTTTGTATGGACGAGTTTCTATTCCAAAATGTATGATTTGCTAAGGTTTAGTTCATGACCTAGCTGTGACATTAATTTGTAGTATCCATTTCTTTGATATCTTTTTCGAGTGACTGGCTAAGGGACAGGCGTGAATAGCCCGGTGTGTAGTATGTGAATATCTATCTCAAAAAAAAAAAAAATCATGAATTATTTTGTCTGTCATCCTCTATGTATTCTGAAGGTATGTTCTTTTAAAAATTTCAAGTTCGATATTTATGATATTAATTGGTAATCTTCATTTTTTTTTTTTTTTAATGTCAGATGGCTGGCCTAGGAACGAGTGTGATCATCCATGATAGTGTGATTGCCTATTCTAAAAAAAATTCATGAATTATTTTTTAGTTCCTTTTATAAAAAAAAAATAAAAATATAAAAACGTGTTTTTTTTTTTCTACGATTTAGGATATTTAAGTAGAAATTTGGTTTAAGATTTATAACGATTATTTTCAAAAATAAAAAATAACTATTCGGTTTTTTTATTTAAAAAATGTCGATTTAATTTCTATTGTGAAAAGGAAAATACGTGAAATTAATAAAAAAATCTATCGGTAAGTTATCCTATTTAACTTGTCTATTAATAAAATAATTGAGTTAGGAACTTAATTGCATAATTGAGCTTATTAAAAATTATATTCAACATAGGTTAATATAATTTAACTAAAATGATATCATAAAGTAAAAAAAAATCTATATTGTTGTTACTTCTACCAGCGAATGAGAAAATTATTAAGTTGCTCAATAATTAAATTAGAGAATATTTTTTGGGATTTTTAATGGTAAGGTCTATTAGATTTAAAGAGGAATTTTTTTTTAGTTATTCAACATTTTAATTTTATAAACTTTGTCATTCATTTACTTGCAAATAAAATGTATGGTTTGAGATCTCGAATTGCTTTTGATTTTATGAATTTCATGTTTTATTATCGAGTCAATTTATGCTGGTTTTTGTTATATATGCAAGTTTTAAGTTAAAAGGAAAGAGGCATGTTTTTGTTTTGAATAATTATTTCTATCTCGATTTCATGATAATTTAAGACATGCATGAGTAAAGATTCCATTTTATGATTCATTTTGGGTTGGGCCTTTATAGATTCGGACATGTTTTAGGTTGTACAAGATGTCGTTAAATCTCTGCTCTTGTTGGTTGTTCTCGAATGTGATTTGCCTTGAAGATTTCACATCTTATTCTCGAGCTCGTTTGATTGATTGTTTGATCGAGACCCTTTGGTTCGTTGATCTACTCGAATAATTGTAGATAATTAGTCTTTGAGTTGTTGATCTTCGAATTTGCTTGGATCGATTCTTGGCTTGATCATCAGATTAAGCCTTTCGCTTACTGCTCTGGGGATGGCATGTTAGAGTTCAATTTTTTGTGTTATAGGTTGCTAGGTTTATAATTTAATTTGTTGAATTTAGCATAGCCTATAGAACAAAAGTTTTATTTTTTGTGGTTTATGCAATTCTTAAACTATAGATTAACAAACTTGTAGTTCTAAAAAAACAAATTTATAATTCGAAGAAATAAAAAAGTATTGAACATATTTGATTTCTTATGGTCCAACCACTCTAAGAAAGAGCAAAACTTGTCTATTTTTAA